>JANBPO010009603.1:16186010-16266502 GCA_024336825.1 Amorphophallus titanum | reverse complement strand
TCCAAGGACGCCCCAGCCGAAGAGACAGGGGGCATGCCCACTCCCTCTACAACTGACCCCACCATGCTATACATGATACAACAGTACCGGCGGGAGATTGAATTGGTGAAGAAGCAACTCAACGAAAGGAATGCCCAACCCTCGACGTCCGAACAGATCAAGGTTTTGCTGGAAGCGCCCGAGGGCAACAGGCAATCTTCTGAAGTGACTCTGCAAGCTACAGCATTCCCATTAACCCCCAGCTTCTCTGCGAACATGCCCCTACGGCAAGCACAGTACCCGACACTGGCCCCGCCGTAGATCTCACCCCCTCAGGGGTCTCCCATGGCCCCTCAGGCAACTGTGCTGACCACCCCGACTATGTAGCCCGCCCACTTCTATCCAAGCCCGGTCGACCCGACAGCAGTCAGTCGACTAATGCTAGAACAAATGATAGATATGAAGTTAGCAGAAAGGGGTGACGGGGATCAAACGCTGTTTGACGTCTACCGAGTCCCACCCATGCTGAGCTTCTATTGGTGTCGATTGTAGGTACCTCTTCCCCTCTGGAGGAAGGAGAGCTTCCCCGTGACATGGCCGGGGTTGCAGGGAATGAGCCCGCTGTTGCTACTTCCACTGGAGGCGACGAGGAGCTCGTCGATATTGAGGGGGTTTCTGAGGAGAACACCCCTGCTGGTGAGCTTCTTGTCTAACATCCTTGGCTAGGGAGTTGTCTTTATTTGAAACTGGAGTTTATAACAGCCTGACTTGGCTTCTTGGTATACAGGTGCCCCTGATTTGCCCATGCTTGGGGGTTCTTTAGAGACTTCATCTGGCTCTTCGAGCAGCGACAGTGAGGCGATGGAGACCGATGAGAGCTCGAGCTCGGGCTCTTCTTCCTCTGAGGCCTCTTCCGCCGGGGATGCCGAGACGGAGGCGGCTCTAGAAGGTATATAGAAATCCTTCCTCGGCCCTATCGGCTCTCATTTAGAGTTTATAGCTGGGTATTTATGCCATTGTGTTATGACCATGGCTGGGGTCTGAGGGGGAGCGCGTGCCGGCTCCTATTGAGGATGACTAGGAAGAGCCTCCCATGCCTTCGGTGGTTGTCGGGGGTGATCGGATCATGGAAGAGCCTCTTCCCTCCCCGACCCCAGTGGGTAATGCTGAGGATGTGGAGGAGAGGTTACCCTTACCAACCTCTAGCAGAGATACCACAGGCGCGGCGAGAGCCATGCTGGGTGAGGATCAAAACCTTTCTCAGGTTTTTCACCTTATCTTGTCACAGGGAAGCCCCAGGTGTTGCTAACTCCCTTTTGTGTTTGGTGGGATTGTGCAGGTCCTCCTAGTGTATTGGATGAGATGGGTCGCTCTTCCCTGGACCTGGCGGTCGAGTGGCCTACGTGCCCTTGTCTGCCAGAGCCACTGCTAGATGCTAGCGTGGGGGTGGCCCTGCTTCAACAAGCCCACAGCTACCTGTGAGGTGATCTCCTGCCTTCTCTGGAGGAGCTTAGGTAGTGGTTGAGGGACATCACTCAGGGCTACCACGGCCTCGGCTTCTCATGATAGCTTTAGATGTCTGGCTTGGCTGACATCTGGGCAGAGTACCTGCGGCTTCTGGTGGCTTAGGAGCAGCTGGCACAGCGACTGGCGGCCATCCAGGAGGCGCAGGAGTAGTGCACTCAGCTTGCATTAGCGGCGGTCGAGCAGAGGAGACTCGTCGACACAGCTATGTCTCTTGCTCAGGACTGTACCCGGTAGCTGGGCGAGGTGACGAGCATTACTGAGGCCTTGCAGAAGGCCTTAGAGGAGCAGTGGTGAGCCGTGGAGCTCGCTGAGGTCGAGCGGCGGGCTGTCGACACCTGAGCCGAGGCTAGCGTTCAGCTTGCGTCGAGCTTAGAGGCAGAGCTGGTGACTGCGGAGTCTCGTTGGGCAGCACTGGAGGGGAGTGAGCCTGGGCTCTGACTATATCACCCCTTTGTATTTTTTTTGCCTTTTGTTATCCGGATCACATGTTTTTTTTGTCACCCCAAGGGCATGTCTTGGGATCCTTTTTATAGAGTATGAATGACAAACTCTGGACTTTGATGTTGTTATTTGTTGGGTTGTTTCACTTCCCATTCTATGGAACAGTGCTGAGTGCAGGAACTGGCAACCACTTACTGTTAGTTTGCTTCATTTTCTCCACTATTTACTGGTGTAGGGGATAGGAGGCTAGGGTTACCCGGTTTTAGGGTATTGATATAGGGGGCTGGGAAAGGGGAGAGGTGTGACTGGATTTTGGATACTGGGGGCTGGGTGCTGGGTACTGGGAAATAGGAGAAAAGACCAAGCGCTGGGGGTCAGTCCCTTGACAAAGGAAAGGGAAGACCCATGTTGTGTAAGGTTGATGTAGGCCCGTTGGGACTTGGGGGCCCATGGGATTAAGGCCGGGAATTGATTCTGGCATGTTTCGATTGTAGGCTGACGCTTGGTATTGACTGTCATTATGTCATTCGCTGGCAATGTAGTTCACATTGGCTTGACAAACTAGGGCTGGGTTGGCCGAATGGCCTCGAGAGGTGTCACAACTGAAAGTTAAGATTAGGAACCGGAGCTGGCTGGCTGACCTGTGATGAGGTTGTAGCCGAAACGCCGGGGCTAGGTACTGGTACCGAGTCTAGGTGACTGGCTCATGGATGTGCTATAGCTGGACTGTTGAACTGGCAACTGGCACTGGAACCGAGTGGTTGGCCTGTGGAGGCATTGTATCCGTGATGCTGGAGCTGGCAACTGGTACTGGAACTGAGTGGCTAACCTGTGGAGGCGTTGTAGCCGCGACGCTGGAGTTGGCAACTAGTACTGGAACTGAGCAGCTAGCCTGTGAAGGCATTGTAGCTGCAGTGCTGGAGTTAGAAACTAGTGCTGGAACTGAGCGGTTGGCCTGTGGAGGCATTGTAGCCACGGTGCTGGAGTTGGCAACTGGTACTGGAACTGAGCGGCTGGCCTGTGGAGGCGTTGTAGCCCCAGTGCTGGAGTTGGCAACTGGCACTGTAACTGAGCGGCTGGCCTGTGGAGGCATTGTAACCGCGGTGCTGGAGCTGGCAACCACCCATTAAGATACGCAGCCGACTGCTGATGCTAGAATTGGCGTTGGCTAGTCCTCCAGGGGTGTAGCGACCACTATTGTTATGGGGTGGCGCTCAGGTCGCCGTTGGCAGAATGTCACAGTTGACGACCTTCATCAGTGAGGAGTAGAGAGAAAGAGAGTTTTTTTTTATTTTCTTCTTGCCAGCTCTACTGCCCTTGCGAGTTTTTCCAGAGCTGCTAAGTAGTCAATCAATCCACTATAGTACTGGGCGGAGGCTAGCCTCTATGCAAGGGATGCCAGTCCTGTTAGGCGTGACCTAACTTTTCTGACATGCCTTTTAATATACTTCTGTGATTGATATCCGACTGAGATCAGATGAGTGACCTACCATTCACAATTGAAAACCAGTTGAAGAGCTTTCCTAAGCATTCATCTAACAAGGCAAAACCACACAGAAGCAATCACACAGAGAGAAAGGATTTTTAGGTGGTTCAGTCACTACCAGAGACTTACATCCACCCCACACTCAGATCCGAGTGTGGCTTACTACTGCCTAACAGCTTGAAACCACTACGCATCACAGCTTGCATCCGCTGAGCCTTACAGCTTGCTTACAAACCGCTGAGCAACACAGCTTGCTGTCCGAGGTATCCACCTCGCTCGCTGAGCATTACAGTTTAGCTCCACTGACTCACAGCTTGACAAGGAAATAAAGGAAACAAGAAAATCAAAACGACAGAAAATGAATCAGGCTTGAAACGCAATATAGCTCACAGAGGAGCAGACGATCTTAGATCTGATCTAGGGATCATGACCACCAATCAGCCATATAACTCTAGAATCCCTCTTCAAAATGATGCTCTGTTCCTCTCGTTACTGGAAGTCTCTCTGCAACTCTCCCTTCCTTGCTCCTCTTTTCACTTTGACTCTCCTCTTTTTCTGGATCACCTCTGATGCTATCGCTCAGGTTTTCTCAATTCGTGATCGTGATTTTAATTGTGATCACCTCTTTCAGATGATAGAGGTCTTCTATTTATAGAGCATCTGTGATCCTAAGTGGTCCCCATGAGTTGTCATCTTGGCGCGTGGAGGGAAGGTTCCCGCCAAGAGAGCTCTAGGAAAGTTCTTTATTGGTAGTCCATGTGGCAAATGCTCAGGATAAGCTGTCCACATGGCAGTTGACTAAAAACCTACTGCCCACATGTCAGATAGATCTGGTTGGAGAATCACCTTGTATCACGTGCCACTAACTTTCCTAGGATCACATAGCCTTGGATCACGTGCCCCAATAATTGAGCCTTGGATCACGTGCACTGCTTTAAGGTCTACCGATTAGATTGGAGGCATTTTAGCAAACACACTATATATTAGAGTTTATATTTTGAGCAAAATGAAATGAAGATATATGATCAGGCTTGCCATCCAGGTGTTCTGAATAATGTCTTAGAGTATGACAGAAGATGCATAAACTTGTTAGCCTGAAGACAATAAATGCTTCGACCTTCGTCTAGCATGTGCATTGACCTTGATGCACAAAGGATGCACTGACTTGAAACATGCACAGATCATGTATGCACAAGCTAGCTATAGAGCATAGACCCTGAATACCTGATGTGCAAAAAAAAACTTTGGCATGTACTTAGACTTGATAGTTCATGTCACAAGACATGCACCGACGTTATCTGCCAGGTAGCACAACATGCTCTGACCTAATAAAGTATGCCACAAAAGGTGCTTCGACTTCTACAGAAAGTTGCTCCAACTTTTTTATTGCCTGCTAGCATATATGCACAGACTTATAAATGCAAGCTAGCACACATACTCAGACTCACAAATGCATAGACCAACCATGCTCGGACCTATATGAGACATAATGCAAATATGCTCTGACCTTGACATTGCATGTGCGTAGACCTTGCCTTGCACAGGACATAGTGTGCATTGACCTTGTTTTGCACAAAGGACATGTTCAATACAGATGTGCACAAACCTTAGAAAATAGGATGCAAAATGTGCTTCGACCTTAGAATGGCTAAGGCAAAACATACATCGACCTCAGTATGGCTAAGGCAAAACATGCATCAACCTTAGTATGGCCTAATATAGAACATGCATCGACCTCTATATGCACTATAGAAAACATGCTTCGACCTTTACTTCTATATGCTAGACCATGTGTCGACCTTTATATGCAACATAGAAAATATGCATCAACTCTTATTTGCAACATGTAAAAGTGTGCATTGACCTTGGTTAAACCATGTGAAAACTTGCATCGACCTTTGACACTCTAACTTAAGACATGCTCTGACTTGATGAGAAGACAGAAGGAATGTGCGTTGACCATTGATATTAGAGTCCTGAATATGCATCGATCTTAGTGTCTAGGAGCCTATATGTGCGTCAACCTTTGTTTTGACACTTAGACATAGATCTGTCTTGTTCAAATGAAGGTACTTATGCATTTCATGTTTAACATGATTCATAGCTTGTCATTATCAAAATCATGGTTCCAACAAAGTTTCAGTTTCTAGCAACGGGCCAGTACGCCTCATGTAGGTAGGCCTCCAGTCCCGACTTCTAGTATTTAAATCCTAGTCTCTAGTCCCAATATCCAATCGCTAGACCCCAGTTTCCAGTCCCAATATCTGGTATCCAGATCCCAGTCTCTAATCCTGGCATCTAGTTTCTTGCCTTCTAGTTCCCAATTTCCAGTTTCTAGCCTTCTAGTTCCCAATTTTCAATTCTGATAACCATCCTCTAGTACTTCAGTTCCCAGTCCGGTCAGTGGCGTTGGAACCGTGTACGAGCTGCCTTCGAGGCAGGACCCACGGGGGTGCTAGCTGATGTCAGAGCAGGCCGCAACAATCCGAACACTAATAGGGTGTCAGTTCTATCCCAGGGTGGATAGAACTGCGCACTCTAGGGAGAAAAAGGAGAAGAAATCGCTCCGGTGGCCGAATGGAGCTCCGCTTCTTGGAGGAGGAGGGGAACTCGTAGAAGAAGGTCTCAGTCGAACGCTGCCTGAGACTAACCTATATATAGAAAATATTATGGAGAGGGGGATTTTTACTGCCCAAATAGAGCGGCCAAACAAGGTCCCAACGAACCAAACTAGACCCAGCTCCCACAAGTGACAGCCCTCCAAGGGCCCACTAAGTCCAATAACTCACTCGGATTAAGCGCTTCCTAGGCGACCTTCGGGTTCGAAAGTCTGAGCGTCAGGTCGATCGGGAGCCCCCCTTTGAGGCCTTATGCATCCCACCCGAGCCTTGCGCCTATCGCTCGGAAAAATCCCCTGAAGCCAGCGCCATATGCTCAGACTGACTGGCGGAAGCTTATCCATGCGACTGTTGCGTGCCCTTTAAGAGCTGGAGATCGTGGGGACAATGACGATTAAGAGCCCTCGTGCCTTAACGAGCCCACGAAGGAGATGTAACCTCCCATGAAACTCCTCGCCTCGCAGGGCTCCTACGTTCATGGGTTGCTATATAAACCTGGGAAACCCTCCTACTAACGGTAAGCACTATTAAGCGGTACCAACCCTGAGCTAGAGCCACTTCACCACTTGGTGGAGAGAAATCTCGCGCCCTCATATCCTTCCCTTTCTCCCTTGCACCTGAGCTCTACTTCAATCACTGACTTAAGCATCGAAGGGTTTACCCTGGGGATTCATCCATGGGCACCTCTGACTCGTTTCCCTCTCTACAGTTCTAGCACACGTGGACATCATCCTCAGCTCAGGCACCGCACGAGATAACCCCTCTTCATCTGGTCTGTGGGAAACGAACAAAGAGCCAACATGGTGCGAAGGAGTTCTAGCAGGAAGGCCGCCAGTGACAAAGGGAAAGCCGTGGCGATGGAGGAAGGTGCACCTTCCCATCCTACGGGAAACACCCCCTCACACGCCAGCGACCCGACCGGCGACAACCCTCCGCCCACCGTGGAGGGGCAACCCCTTATCGGAAGTGCAGACCCCCTCCAAACCCTCAACGCAAAACTGGATAGCCTCATTGATCTTATGAGGACCCAGGCGGCCAGGGAGGAGCGTTCGCGAATTCCTCGGGAAAGCCCCCCTCGCGGAGATGCTTCCCTGCAAACTGCAGGGGGCCGTTTCATCCTCCGGGGACGGTGGATTATCCGCAACCAGTCAGGTGGCCCATCGCAAGCCCCTCCCCAGGAGCAAGAAGCCGCCTCCACCCTGAGGAGAGAGAAGTCCGGAGTGCGCCGGCCGCCTCCGGAGACCGAGGCCTTCGAGGGGCGTCGGGGCAGCGTGCAGGAGCGCCCCCACAGCCCCTCGACCCAGCGACGACCGGAGCTGTCCCTCCGGCTGCGAGACTTTGAGAGGCGTTTCGCAGAGCAAGAGCGCGCCCTCCGCGCCTTACAAAAGACCTCCACCGCGGAGAACGAGGAGCAATCCCCGTTCTCTGACCTCATTTTGAAGGCCGAGATCTCCCCTAGGATCTCGCTGTCGACCTTCAAGGCGTACGACGGCCAGGGAGACCCGGCCGACCATTACGACAGTTACGATGCCCTCATGACCTTGCATGGGGCGTCTAATGCCATCAAGTGCCGAGCGTTCGCGACCACCTTGGTCCAGGGCGCTCAGGCATGGTTCCGAGCACTCGCCCCGGGCAGCATCCGTGATTTATGGCAATTCGGGCGAGTATTCAAGGGGAGCTTCGCCGACAGCGGTCCTCCACGGTCAGTAGCGGGGCTGTTGGCCCTCAAATAGGAACATGGGGAAACGCTCTGGGTCTATATTAACCGATTTAAATCGGAGGCCCTGCGTATCCCCCGCCTGGATGTTGCCTCAGCCATAACCGCGCTGACCGGGGGCACCCGTGACGAGAACCTATGGCGCGAGCTGGTCCTTCATCCTCCCACCTCCCTCGCCGAGCTTGTGACCCTGGCCCTACGCCACGCCGAGTGCGAAGAGGTCCTCACCGCCTGTCGCAGCGCAACGGGCCCGGGTCGGGAGGGGGACAAGAAGCGACAGTCCGAGCAAGGCTCCGGACAAGGAAAGAGGCGGAACCGGGACGGGGACTACAAAGAGCCCTCTCGGAGGTATGAGCGGTACACCCCCCTGACCGCCCCCGTCTACGAAATTTACGAAGATATCAAGGGCTCGGGCCTTCTCCGCTAACCCGAGCCCATGAAGGCAAAGCACCGCAACCGCCAAAAGTATTGTCTATTCCACAGTGACCACGGACACCACACCGGCGATTGTCATCAACTACAAGATGAGATCGAGCGCCTCGTCCGCCAGGGGCAGTTATCCCGGTGCTTGTCCAAGCACAAAAAAGACGCTACCTCCCCCGAGGAGATCGACAATATCCCCCGCGGGGTCCACATCAACGTCATTATTGGCGGCGCGGCATCAGGTGGAGACAGCAGCCGAGGAAGGAAGCGTCACGCCGAGCGGGCGAGCCGGGCCTCCGAGCTCCCTAAGGCCCCGCAGGCGAGCGAACAGCAGGCCTTGGTGTTCTCCGACCAAGACCTGGAAGGGTTAACAACCCCGCACGACGACGCCCTAGTTGTATCGACCACAATAAACCATTGTAATGTAGATAGAATATTAGTCGACAATGGTAGTGCCCCTGATGTACTTTCTTATGATTTTTTCCTCAAGATGGGTGAGAATCCATCTAGACTCCGCCCGATCCGAACCCCGCTTTGTGGGTTCAATGGCTAGGCAACTTATCCCGAGGGAACCCTTAGCCTGTCGGTCACCATCGGCACCCCGTCCAAAACTGTCACGGTTATGGTGGACTTCATTGTGATTAAAGGGATGACAGCTTATAACGCCATCTTGGCAACCTATCCCAAGGGAGCCCTAAGCCTGCCAGTTACCATTGGCACCCCGCCCAAAACCGTTACTGTTATGGTAGATTTCATCGTGATCAAGGGAATGACGGCATACAATGCTATCTTCGGCGGAGGCATCCTCAATCGGATGAAGGTGGTGCCCTCCACCTATCATCAGAAAATGAAGTTTCCCACCAAAAATGGTGTGGGGGAAGTTCAAGGTAACTAGGCACTGGCTAGAAGGTGCTATAATATCTCAGTCGAGGCCATAAGGCTGGAAGGGAAGAACAAGGGGATCAGGGAAACCGAGGAAGGACCAGTAATGTCTGAGCCTGGTGGCAAGTTTCTAATGGTCTTCCTAAAGGATAACACCAGGTTAGGAGTCAAGATCGGAGCTGATCTCTCGTCCGATGTTCAGGAGCAATATAAAAATTTCCTTTCTGAGTATATTCATTTCTTCACGTGGTCTGATGAGCAACTTCTTGGAATTCCCAGAGAGATTGTAATGCACAAGCTCAACCTCGACCCCACAATGAAACCCGCCCAACAGCGCAGGAGAAAGCATGCCCCAGAGAAATAGATGATCATCAAGGAGCAACTCGCCAAGCAGAAGGAGACTGGTCTCTTTCGTCCAGTCCTCTACCCAACATGGCTTGCCAATGCCATTTTGGTACCCAAAGCTTCGGGAAAATGGCGAATGTGCGTGGACTTCACCGATCTCAATAAGGGCACAATGAAGGACTGTTACCTACTACCGAGCATCGACTAGCTTGTTGATTCAACCTCCGGCAATGAGCTGCTCAGCTTCCCAGATGCCTATTCTGGCTACCACTAGATCCAGATCGACCCAGAGGATATTGAGAAGACTGCTTTCATCATCGACTTCGGTGTGCACTGCTATACCTGGATGCCTTTCGAGTTAAAGAACACCGGGGTAACATATCAGAGGCTGGTCAACCAAATATTCGAGGGACAACTTGGTCGGAATAACGAGGCCTACATTGATGACATGCTCGTCAAGATGCCGAAGGTTGAGGATCATCTTACCGACCTGGCCGAGACCTTCGGCACCCTCCTCAAGTACAACATGAAGCGTAACCCCTCCAAGTGCGCCTTCAGAGTTAGATCGAAGAAATTCCTTGACTTCCTGGTGAGTCAACACGAGATTGAGGCGAACCCCAACAAGGTCCTGGCCATCCTGGACATGCGGCCACCCATTTGCATCAAAGACGTCCAGCGTCTTACTGGGCGCATCGCTGCACTCAACTGCTTCCTCTCTCGGGCGGCCGAATGATGCCTACCCTTCTTCAAATTGTTAAGGGGACCCAAAATGGCATCTGTTACATTCGCCAGGGATGAGGAATGTCAGAAGGCTTTTGAGGAGCTCAAGGAGTTCCTGACCTCACCCCCGGTGTTATCAAAGCTGGTTCTGGGCGAAGCACTGCAATTGTATCTCTTAGGAACTCCCTCCACTGTAAGTTCGGTCCTAGTCTAAAATGATGCGGGAGTCGAGAGGCCGGTCTACTACACCAGCAAGGTGCTCAACGAGGCCGAAAGAAGGTATCCTACAATCGAGAAACTCGTGCTAGCACTAGTTACCTCGGTCGAGTGCCTCTGACCTTACTTCTAGGGTTATTCCATCATCGTGCTGACTGGCGAGCCACTAAAGAAGATCCTCTCTCACCTTGAGGCCTCGAGGCACATCGTCAAATGGGCCATCATGCTCGGGGCTTACGACATGTCTTATCACCCCTGCGCGGCCATCAAGGGATAGGCCCTAGCTGACTTCATCGCAGAGAGCATGGTCCCGCTCGAGCAAGAACCTTCGTCTGCCCGAGGACCCATCTAGGGTTTGTTCGTGGATGGATCATCCAACTCGGCTGGTAGTGGTGCTGGAGTGCTCCTCAAGTCGCCTGAAGGAGCTGAGCTACAGTATGTCTTGAAGTTCAACTTCCAGGCGTCCAATAACGCCTCCGAGTATGAAGCCCTCATTTCGGGGGCCAAGATGGCGCGATGACTAGGGGATGAGTGAGTCATAATCCATACTGACTCCCAGCTAGTCGGTAGCCATGTCAACGGTGATTACGAAGCTCGGAAGCCCAGATGATTAAGTACCTTCAAATGGTTTGAGATTTAGCCTAGCTATTTGAGAGCTTGGAGGTAGTCCAGATAGCTCGGGAAGAAAACTCCCATGCGGATGCCCTCTCTCACCTGGCCTCCTCCCTCGGACAGGAAGGCACTCAATTGGTCTTCCTCTAAGAGCTAGAACAATCGAGCATCGAGCCCGAGCTTATGATCATTGTCCTGGCTACACCGAGCAATTGGCGGACCCCGTACCTATCCTAGCTCCGAGACTCTCAGGGGCCCTCCGACCCTCGGGAAGCTCAGAGACTGAAGTATCAAGCCCGATGCTTCGTCATCTTGGATGATGCTCTGTACCAAAGGTCTTCTTCCGGACCACTCCTTAAGTGCCTTAGCACTAAGGAAGCTAGCCGAGCAATTCAAGAAGTGCACAAAGGCATCTGTGGCGCGCACTAGGGAGGAAGATCGCTCGCCAGGATCCTGCTTTGGCAAGGTTACTGGTGGCCCACTCTTCAGCATGACTGTTCGGCCTATGTACTAAAATGTGACCGATGGCAACGCTTCGACCACCTGGTCCATCAGCGCTCATTACTCTTACTGTGCCAGACCCCATTGGTCAGTGGGGAATCGACATCCTGGGGCCATTCCCTACGGCTCAGGCCCAGAAGAAGTTCATCATCGTCGCCATCGACTACTTCACAAAATGGATTGAAGCTATAAAGAACAGGGATGTAGGAGTAGGGAGCAAGCTAAGAGCTGGGGGAGCTAAAAAGGAAAGGGAAAGGGCCGTACTGAACAGGCATGACTGCCGAACTAATCTCGGCTCCCTGAACTACTCCAAGCAGCAACAGGAAGGTGACTCTGAGCTGACGAAGTCAGGCGTTGCCGATCTGTCGACGCTGTAAGGGACCTACAAAATAGACAAAAGAAACCTAGGAAAAACCTAGACAGATGCAAACCCATACGACACGACCAGAATGCCATGCACACTGTCCCACACATGACTAGAATGTCATGCATACGATAAGACACTAACCTCAAGTACAGTCACGAGAGGGCTAACCCGGGAGGTCACAATGCACAAGAAATGCGAAGAGAACTGTGAAGAGCCACGTGCCACGTGACTCGAGTACCTCACCACCAGAAGAATAGCCAGCTACGTCCACTGACGTCTTATGCTGCGCCTAATAGTGTCTTGTCCGCGTATGCTACCGCAAGGACTAGGCTGAGACCAAGACACTGTTAGAACTAGAACCAAAGTACTGTCGCGAGTGACTAGTCAGGGTCACACCTATCGACGTGAGTCCAAAGCCCCTGATCACGTGTGCATACACTGGCCCACTGCCTAAGCCAGGCTTCTAGCTAGTATTCCCCCTCCGAAGGATGCTACGGTTGGACCGGGGGCCACGGAACTAGCTTAAGAACCGTATATCGGGAAAGTGCCCCGCTACAAAAGCCGTCACGCTGAAGCATGCCGTAAGGCTATGACTAGTGGAGGCTCATGAAACACGGACTCCAAAGCACAAGTGCTGAAGTACAGACATGCTAACCAAGCACTGTCACCCGTACTCCAAAGCACCAATGGCAGCACAAGAAACTGTCGACAGACTCAGGACAAGGCAGCTAGACCTACTCATGTAACGATCCTTGAGTCTCACGAATCGGAGGCAAGATCGTCACAGACAGCGGAACAAGCCGCCAATTAGTCTACTCCTAAGCCAAAGGAAATAATGCTCCGTCAGAAATGACTCACGGAGACCCGAGGGGACACCAAGAATCCTCAGCACACCTGGACACACAACCGAGGTAGGACAGTATCCCGAGACATCCAAAATATTTTCTCGAGTTGGACAGAACCGTCGAGACACAGACAAGGTCGCCTGTCAACCCCTGGTCTCACCGGGTTGACCGGAACTAGACTCGACACACACAGAGACACACACAGTAATACACAAGCAGAGAAGACGACACTCTGGGCAAAGCGAACCACCACTCAACTGCTAAGAGAACCCGACAGTCAAGGGACAGTCGCTATGCGACCATAGACAAGGACACTGGCAGTTCTAGATTGAAACTGTCGCAGTCAGGGAAAAGACTGCATCCAGTCTCCTAAACCGACCGATCCAGAAACTACCGACACACAGACACCGCCCTACAACACAGACCTAAGACAGACCAACACACAAACAGAACAACGGCCATCACTGCCACAACAGGACTGTAACACACCTCTATAGGCGCGTTACACAACTCTGACACACCAGGATAGGGGTGTCAGGGCAAACAGGCCTACAACTATGACTCAAACGACGTAACGCACCAACCAAGGCGCGTTACACCTCTTGACGCACCAGGGCAGGGGCGTCAGAGCCAACAGACAAAAACCCGGACAAAAGGGCATGTAACAGCCCAGTTGGGACGCGTTACAGAACCCTGGCGCATGGGGGTTGGTGCGTTACAGCAACACCACCCAGCCAAACATCGGTCAAACAACTGTAACGGCCTCAAGGAAGCGCGTTGCAGAATACGGATGCACGAGGGGAGGTCCGTCAGAGCCAACCGACCAACACGATCTTCGAGAAAGACACGATCTTCGAGGAACTGACAGGCACAGTCCTTGGGAAAGACCAGACTGTGATGCGCCGCCATTGGCGCGTTATAGTCATGTGATGGTCCTATATTGGTCCATCACACTGACCCAGCCTGGAAGAACCCGAAATGACCAACGACTGTGGCAGTCTATCGTAGGACCGTCACATAGTGTGATGGTCTCTGGTATGACCGTTACACCAAATCAGTGAGCAAAATAGTGGAATGGCCGAATCGGCCCGTTCCACACTCTATTCATGCCGAAGTGTAGGGAAAACAAAGCCATACGATGAGAAAAGACCTCTTGAGGCTAAAAACACCACATGCATGCATCAAAATGCGAGATCAGGGCGATTCCGATGAATCGACCCCAAAGCGGGTCACTGAGGTTCCCGGACTCCTATCAGCCCCGAGTGATAACCGATCGACAAGACATTGGCGGGTACGGGATCCTGACATCCCGATGGTCATTTAGACAGTAATTATATTATAAACTGTCACCGTTTTCTGACGAACCCTGCAAACCCCAAAAATAACGATTTTCCCTAAACTGGTCTGATCTCACTCGATAGGGCACCAAACCGCGCACAGAGATAGGGGAAACATGCATAATGAAGTGGCAATCCATCTCCCTACCTGCATCGAAGAAACCGCGCACCGAAGCGACTAAAACGTGTCGAAAATCACATCACGAACTCAACTGCCAGCTTTGAATCCACCAAACGGGATCGCGTCAATGCCACGCCCCGCTCGTCACACCCACACGTGTCTTAGCAGCCTCCCGGCGTCATCAGCTTGCCCACAGTTGCCTCCGTCTGCAGTCGGAGCCGAAGGGACGAGAGAACGAGAGAGAATGGTAGAGAGAGAGTGAGATGGCGAGAGTGAGAGGAGAGAGAGGGGGTGGGTTAATATATATAGCCCAGAGTCAAGTCCAAAGAAAAGACAACAAGTGCCAAGTACAGTCGACAGAAAAGAAAAGATGTACCAGAGGGTCGGGGGAAGCCCGACGAGGGTACCAGCTGGCCACAACTAGACGCTACGAGCACACGCCCCAGGTACACACGGAAGCCGAACGAACGACCACCACCTGTAGAGCAGGGGTGAGCCTCGTGTCATTGGCTCAGTAGGGGTCACGCAGATCCCCACTGAGGAAAACAAGCAGTAACACGCTAAAAATAGCAGGCAAGCAACAGTAAACAGTAAGTAGGCAATAAAGCAGGAAAGCTAAACTACAAAGCTATAAAGGAAACTGAATAGGAAGCAGGAGTAGGGAACAAGCTAAGGAAGAGAGGAAAGAAGAAGTCGTACCAGACAACGGCTACCGAACTAACCTTGGTACCCCAAACTAGACTAAGCAAGGGTAGGAGTGTGACTCAGAGTTGACAGAGTCAGGAGTTGCTGAACTGCCGACACAAGGAACCTACAAAATAGACAAAGAAACCTTGGAAAAGGCTAGACGGGTGATTGACGCAGACGACGGACAACATGACAAGGACGTCGTGCACACTGCCACGCGCATGACAAGATCGTCACGCATGCGACAGGACACCGACCTTGAGTGTAGCAACAAAAGGGCTAACCCGGAAGGTCACGATGCATGAGAAATGCCGAGAGTCACACAATACATGACTCGAAAGAGGAGCGGTCAGCTGCGTCCACTGACGTCTTACACTGCACCACAACTCACTCCACAAATGCCTCATCTACCAACCGAACGTGGTCTGCCACAGCTAAGGCCGACTCGCAGGCCCACGTGGAAACCACCACTGCAAGGACCAATGAAGGTCACGCCTGTCGACGTGAGTCCTAAGCCCCCGACCCCATGTGCACACACTGGCTGTGGACCATTAAGCTAGGCCTCTAACTAGTATTCTCCCCCATGGACGCTACGATAAGGTCGGGAGCCCATGGAACTAGCTTAAAAATTATGTCTCGGGAAAAGAGCCCCACTACAAGAGTCATCACGCCAAAGCGTGCCATAAGGCACCAACCAAAGAGGATCCAGAAAACTCGAAGACTTCAAAACGCAAGTACCGAAGTACAGACAGGCCGAAACACCCTGCAATACGCACTTCGAAGCACCGAAGGCAGCACAGGAGACTGTCGACAACCTTGGGGCAAGGCAACTAGACCTACAACTACAACGGTCCCTGAGTCCTACAACTTTGAGTTGGGATCATCGTACACAGCGGAACAAAGCCGCCAATTGGTCTAATCCTGAGCCAGGGAAAACAACACTCCGCGAGAACTAAAGCACGAAGACCTGAGGGGACACCGAGAACCCTCAGCACACCTGGACATGTAAATCAAGGTAAAATGGTACCTCGAGGCATCCAAAACTAATGTCTCGAATTGGACAACGCCGTCGAGAAACAACAGGACTTCCTGTCAACCACTAGGTAACCCTGGGTTGACCGGAACCAGACACGACATCGGCACACCAACACATCCACCGCCACAGCAACACAAATAAATAGAACCAACAGGGATAAGAGCGGCGAACGACGACAACACACTGGGCAGAGCAATCTGTCAGTCCACTACTAGGGGAAACCCAGCGGTCAAGAGATAGCCGCTACGCGACCAGAGACAAGGACAATGGCAGCTTCTAGATTGAGTCATTAGGGTACTGTCGTAGTCTAGGAAAAGACCACAGCCAGCCACCTAAACCGACCAATCCAGATGACCACCGACAGACAAACACCGCCCTGAGCAAGGACCTAAGACAGACGGACACACAACACAGAACCAACCAATGGTCATCACAGCAAACAGGACTATAACGCACCAGCATAGGGGCGTTATACCCACATAACGCACCAAGGGAGGGGCGTTATGCCAACTAGACCTGAAACCACATACAGACGACATAACGCACCAAGCTAAGGGCGTTATATCAACATAACGCACCAAAACATGTGCGTTATGCCCAACAGATAAATACACTGATAAAATGAAGTATAACGGACCACAATAGGCACGTTATACTGGTATAACGCACGAAGATGGGTGCGTTACACCCCACAGACACAAAAAACATTAATCACAGACCAAGGGCCCATAACGGACCAAGACCAATCCGTCATAGCCACAAAACGCATAGGGTGAGACGCGTTATATCAACCGCCATACCCAGTCAAACATCAGTCAACAGACTATAACGGATCTACACCTGGGCGTTATATTGACCATAACACACGGGGAGGAGTCTATTATGCTAACTGACTGACACAGTCTTCGAGGTGAACACGGTCGTCGAGGGGACTGACATGGCAGTCAACCTTGAAAATAACCCGACCATAATGCACCTGGACAGGTGCGTTATGCTCACATAATGGACCAGTCTTGGTCCGTTATGCTCCAAGACCTTAGAAGATAAAAAAATGATGAACGATGCATAACGGCCTATCGTGGGCCCGTTATGCACATAACGGCCTCTGGTAGGACTGTTATGCCAATCCGACGGTCAAAACGGTGAAACAGCTGAATCGGCCCGTTCCACGTCCCATGCACGCCGTAGCGCAGGGGAATTACATCCATTCGATGGGAAATCACTCCGAGAGTCTAAAAATACCACATGCACGTGGCAAAACGTATTAGATCGTGAGATCCGGGCGATTTTGACGAATCGACCCAAATTGAGTCACCGGGGTTCCCGGACTCCTACCGGCCCCAAATGACGACCAATCGACACGAAACTGGGCTAGCCAAATGAAACTTTATTAGACGAATCGTGTTGTTAGTGTTAGGATCCAGACACCCGCAAGACAACGATCATACACACATAAACACATCACAAAAGAGAGACTTGGAGGAACCGTCATTTTCACTATGAAAATAGCTGGACCTTCCTCCTTGGTGGACGTGGAACACCCCACATCTTCTGTCTCTCACCATCCTTGGGATTACAACCATATTTATAGAAGACTCTCAGCAGTCTCCCAATCCCCATTAGGATTGCCTCCTAATATCTATACCCAAAGTCCTCGACAAACTCAAACACAGAGTCCCAAATAGACTCTACCAGTCCTAGTGTCCAACTCTGACTCTGCTTACTTGCGGGTCAAGATGCCTCTAACAAATCTCTGCCTGAACTTGAATCTGTAAGCCACCTAAAGATCAACATGGTGCCAAATATAAATCCGCTATATGTTTATCAGCCCCACATCTTATACCTAGATGTCTGCACCTCAATTGGGTGCCTCGCACAACTCATCATTGCTGCATGTCTCGATATGGCAACACCTCTCTCAATCGACATGAGAGACCACGACCACCATCGAAATTCAAAGTGAAAGTGACTTGCTTCCTCCACGTTCCACTATCAATAGATTGAGTCCTCCGCTGATGTGGACACATAAAATTTCATCCATTTGTACATTTCTCCCGACCCCGCGTCAACGTCAGAGCTGAAGAAAGAAGTCCCCGGAGAGATGGAACACCCAGACTCCGAAGGTTGCTACTGCCCTTGCGGGGAAGCAAGAAACAACTCCCCGAATGTGTACACTGTCGTGAAGCTATCATCGGAGTCCCGACATCGAAGAAGAACCACCCCCAGGAGACTCACAATCCTCGAGTTCCTGAAGAAAAATCAACGGGCTACAACCGTTGCCGGTAATGGGTTCATCCGGCCTCTGGAGGCACTCCCCTAAGAGACCCTCAGCGGCACACCAGTTGATGCCCTCCAGCGGCACGCCCTGGTGGGACCTCCAGCGACACACTAGTTGGTGCCCTCTATCGGCACACTCCCCTGGTGCCCCCAGTAGCACACTTCCTGAGCCCTTCCAATGGCGCACCCAAGTGCCTCCTCCAACGGCACACCCAAGTGCCTCCTCCAGCGGCACACCCAAGTGCCTTCTCCAATGACACACTTATTCGCTTCTCCAATGGCACGCCCCGTTGGTTTGGCCGAGCACTGTAGCATGGCCGAGCACTGTAGCATGGCCGAGCGTTGTATCATGGCCGAGCACTCTAGCGTGGCCGAGCACTGCAGCATGGCGAGCACTGTAGCACGGCCGAGCACTGCAGCACGGCCGAGCACTGTAGCATGGCCGAGCACTGTAGCATGGTCGAGCATGGTAGCACGACCGAGCATTGTAGCATGGCCGAGCATTGTATCGTCATCGAGCATTGTAGCGTGGCCGAGCACTGTAGCATAGCCGAGCATTGTAGCATGATCGAGCACCGTAGCATGGCTGAGCATTGTATCGTGGCCGAGCACTGTAGCATGGCAGAGCATTGTAGAACGACCGAGCACTGTAGCATGGCCGAGCATTGTATCGTGGTCGAGCACTGCAACATGGCCAAGCACTACAGCACGACCTAGCACTGTGGCGCGGCCGAGCACTGTAGCACGGCCGAGAACTATAGCACGGCCGATCGCCATAGCATGGCTTAGCACTGTAGCATGGCCGAGCATTATAGCACGGCCGAGCACTGTAGCACGACCGAGCATTGTAGCATGGCCGAGCACTGTAGCGTGGCCGAGACTGTAGCATGGTCGAGCATTGTAGCACGACCGAGCACTGTAGCATGGCCGAGCATTATATCGCGGTCGAGCACTGTAGCATGGCCGAATATTGTATCGTGGTCGAGCACTGCAATATGGCCGAGCACTATAGCATGACTGGGCACTATGGCGTGGCCGAGCACTGTAGCATGCTGAGCACTGTATCCACAACAGCACGCCTTTCAGTCCATCCACCCGATGCAGCTCACTTTGCTCTTCACCCAGTGACGCATTGCACCTGTTAAAATGGGGCGATCGGCAGAAGATACACTGGCCATTACCTATGCCCCTCGGCGCGCAGCGGGGCTAGCTGAGGTGTCGCCCTGTGGTGTCGGCACACGAGGCGCTCCCACGATCTGAAGCAAACCCGGAGTCAACTCCCATTAATGCCGCCCATCATCAGACGTCACCGCCACCAGGGTATAAAACCCCCTCACTTCGATGAAGAAAAAAAAACACACACACAGAGGAAGAACAGGGGGCGCTCCAGAGAAGATAGAAGAAAAGAAGAGAAGAAGAGAGAAGGGCCTTCTACTCCGTCTTGCTCCCGCTGAGTGAAGAGAGAAGAGAAGAAGAGAAGAGGAAGGGTGGGTGAGAGAGGAAGTAAAGCTAGGGAGGGGAGGAGTCAATACTTTGTTCCCCTCCCCTCATTGTATCTTGCTCCCCTCCGTTCTTCATTTGATTTCTTATGATGTATCAGCCCTTTGAGCCACTTCTTTTTTTTTCTTGCAAGAATAGAAGAAAGGTTTGTTAACTTTCATTGTTGTCTCATGCTTCCCCATACCCTTTATCACCTATTGGTGTGGCACTCCTTTTTTTCCCGCTCATCTTGTCATGAGAAGCACTCCCTCCCCCCTCATTGTCTATTTGATCCAACCCCTCTCTCTATTAAGGAGAGCTCCTTTGGGATGGTGCTCCACGGGTTTACTCAATATGATTAGTAAAACTCTGAGGTTAGATCCTCGCATAAAATCCCATCCCCCCTTATAGGGAGGAGGGCCAGGCGGACCAGCCGTAGGTGGTTGGGGTCCTCTCCTTCGTAGGACGAGATGTGTGGCTCCATTGTGTGAATGTGGTGGAGCCACTACACTTCAGATTAGTGATGAGGACCATCGGGGTCCACTAGCCCGCGACGGAGTTCCAGGGCCAGAGAGGGCGGGGGAGCGAGTTACAAGGACGATGAGGGGCCTGTCCGTGGCTTTTGATTGGACGTCGAGGAATGCCACACAGGTCACTGATTGGACAGCACTCGGGCGGGTGGTGACTATCCGGGTCGAGAGTGATGCGGCGTACTATACCACATACGTGCGACACTACCGGGACCAGGTGTTCCGGGGCTCCCACCGACCGGTGCGACTTCTAAACTTGAACCCCTTTTAGTTATGCTTATGATTTCTACCTGATGACATGCTAACACTTGGACTTCTAAATGTAGACCGACCCTGAGGGGCATCTTGTGGAGCTGACGGGGCTCCTTACGGCAATGATCAGGGAGCGCGATGTGGCCTGACAGGCCTTAGCCCTTTTGGTGAGTTTTCTTAATTGATGCATTGCTATTATGCTGAGACATGACTGACCTGCAGTTTTGATTGCAGCGGAGGGAGGAGGGCCAGAGACAGGGGGCCGATGCTCTATCTACTTCTTCAGCCCAGACTCCCGCCGACTGAGCAGAGCGGGAGGCGGAGTTCCAGCAGATGGTGAAGCGGGCCAAGGCGACCGAGGTAGCGCTTTCTGAGTGGGTACGCCCTACACTTTACCTTGTGGATTATGCTTCTATACTAAAATGTAGTTGACTGATGGTGAATGCATGTGTGCAGGTGACAGAGCTGACCGTCGCCATAGGCTAGGGAGACCAGTTGCGAGAGGAGCTTGTACTGGCGCAGGATGAGGCCGCCCATCTGCGAGAGGAGCTGGCGCAGAGTTATTGCCTGAGAGAGGAGGCGACCCACCTACGGGGTGAGCTGGAGCAGAGCCTTCACTCGGGGGAGGAGACAGAGAGCCTATGGGCCGAGCTGGAGCAGAGCGTTCGCTGGAGGGAGGAGGCGGAGCGAGGCCAAGTTGAGGCGCAGGAGGAGGCAGCCCACCTTCGACAGCAGCTAGCACAGGCCGGACCGTCAGACTCAGTGGAGACGACACTCCTTCGAGCAGAGGTAGAGCGACTCTGAGCTGCGGCCTCGGAGCTAGAGCAGTACCGGCAGGAGGCGTTCGAGCTGCGCGGTGACTTGCGAGCATACAAGGAGATGAGCCATTCTCGCAGCGGGATGAGTGGTAGCCGTGCGGCCCCGAGCGGGAGTCAGGATACTCACGGCTCTATCGGGCATTACCTTGCGACTTCCTCTCAACGGCAGAGGAATGAGGAGGAGGACCGACACCGGCGACGAGAGAGAGAGGAGGGTGTGACCTCTGCGATGGGCCCGCCATCGAAGAGGCGGGAGGGAGGAGGTGACACTAACAAGCCAGAGGGGCCGGCTTGATTTTATTTTGTACTCCTGACACTTGTACATGATGTGATATGATAGTGACCTAGTTCATTTTTCTTTTCTCTTTATTTCTTTTTTGTTGATTTTCTTATCTTATGCATGAATGTATGAAATGCAAACTCTCAAACCATGGGAGACAGGTGAGAGGATAGAGACGACGACTTACAAGTGGGACACACGAGAGAGGTGAGGCACGCCGACTTCATGGGAGAGACGACATGAGAGGGGAGAGGCACGCCAACTCTGAGCGACGACGCAAGAGGAGAGAGGCACGTCGACCCTGCGGGAGAGACGATGCGAGAGGAGAGAGGCATGCCGACCCTGCGGGAGAGATGACGTGAGAGGAGAGAGGTATGCTGATTCTGCGGGAGAGACGACGTGAGAGGAGAGAGGTACGCCGACTCTGCTGGAGAGCCGACGTGAGAGGAGAGAGGCACGCCGACCCTGCGGCAGAGACGATGCGAGAGGAGAGAGGTACGCTGAGTCTGCGGGAGAGACGACGTGAGAGGAGAGAGGTACGTCGACTTTGCGGGAGAGATGATGTGAGAGGAGAGAGGTACGCCAACTCTGCGGGAGAGACGACGTGAGAGGAGAGAGGTACGCTGACCATACGGGAGAGATGATGTGAGAGGAGAGAGGTACGTCGACTCTACGGGAGAGATGACATGAGAGGAGAGAGGTACGCCGACTCTACGGGAGAGACGACATGAGAGGAGAGAGGCACGCCGACCCTGCGGGAGAGACGACACGAGGAGAGAGAGGTACGTCGACCCTGCGGGAGAGACGACGCGAGAAGAGAGAGGTATGTCGACCCTGCGAGAGAGACGACGCGAGAGGAGAGAGGCACACCGACCCTACGGGAGAGACGACGCGAGGGGAGAGAGGTACGTCGACCCTGCGGGAGAGACGACGCGAGAAGAGAGAGGTATGCTGACCCTGTGGGAGAGACGACGAGAGAAGAGAGAGGCACGCTTGATGAGAGGAATAAGGGCGAGTATCAAGTAAGAATAGCAAAGGGATGGGTGATCGCCCTTAGGCTGCACAGGATTTATGCGGTCGCCTTTAGGCCGTATGTATCAGTTGGATGGTCCGTAACCGGCTGCAGGATGTAATGGGCATTAGCATATAGGCTGCACGAATCCAGAGTTGTGTGGCACACCATTGGCCGTTCAAAACAGAAGGGTGGTCTATCGTTAGACTGCCCAACTCGCCACGCAGTCAGTCCGATCGGGACTCTCTTGGAGAGTCCCAACCTGAGGTGTTCTACCTCAACTCGACCCAAACACTATCCCCCACAAGAAGAAAAGAGTCCAAAGTACAACTACTCGGGGCATACCCCGGTAAAAGTACCAAAGGAGCAGTCGAACTACAGCTGGGGCTAGACGCGGTCCCCAAAATTACAGGAACCACCGATGGGAGGCTGTGGCTGCTCACCTGGAAGGAGAAAGAGTGAGTCACAGACAGACTCAATAGGGGTCACGCGGATCCCTACCTCGCACTCAGCAAGCGAACATGCAAAGATAAGGCAATTAGAGCATGCATTTAAGACGATAAACATGCACTGGCGTAAATGAACACAAGTGTAGAAAAACTGTAAACCTAACTAAGTAGTTTGAACAGCTATCAATGTGCCGACTTGATCATAAATAGTAGCATCTGGAACTAAATCTACCAATAGAATAATCTCAACTAACCAAGTGACAGGAGACTGAAGAGGAAACCCACGAGAAGGTAGAAACTAGATGCTTCCACTGATGGCTCACACTGCGTCTCAGGCAAATCGCGTGTACTGCCACAAGCGAGAGGTGTAAGTGATACTGAACCAAGAACTAGTCAGAGTAACACTCGTCAGTGTCAGTCCCAGCCTCTGACCACGTGGTCACACACTGACCCAAGCATAGGGCCAGGTCTCTAGCTAGTTCCCCCCCTAGGATGCTACAGTAAAGGTGGGGGCCCACGGTAACTAGCTTAAGAACCGATTCATGGGAATGCCCCTCCACCTCTCCCAGGTGGGCCGACAGTGAAAGCCTCAGGGGTACGACTAGTGGTTCCATCATAAGGAAGTGGAAGCATTCTACTGGGATCTAAAAGCAAGCCATTAATTACAAAATAACTTAAACATGGCAGGTATGCAACATAGAAAGCCTCACGAGTGGAATTTGTAATATCTTACAATGCCAGGGCACATAACGGACCAGCTCTACTCCGTTATGAGTATAACGGACCAGAGATGGTGTGTTATGTCAATATAACACGCCTACCCCAGGCCGTTATGCCCTATTGAGCTAGTTCTCCTCTGAAGCAGAATGCCCAGGTCTATAATGCGCCAAGGTAGGGCCGTTAAACCCACCCGAACGGCATAAAATCCACAGTTTTTCAACACCATAATAGACTTGGGCCAGTCCATTATGCTAACGGTGTTTCAAGAACTGGGAAGGGTCAGGGAACATAACGGACCATGACCCGTCCGTTATCATCATCACACGACGGACCTGTCTAGGTCCGCCAAGTCACATAACGCACCCAATGGGGCGCGTTATGCCCATAACGGTCACTGGAGTGTCCGTTATGCGAACTGGACAGCGGGGTGGTCCAGTTCGAACCCAGAACCTCCCCTGGCCGACCGAAATCGACGGGGTTCGTGCCAGAAACATGTTCCCTATCCACAACCCATTCCATGACAATCGTTTAAGACTAGAAAACTCAAATACGATGCCCATGCAAGATCAAAAATGTAAAATTACACCTATAGAGTTAAAAACTCAAATTTGACGATAGGCGTGCGAATTGGCTGCGAGGCGGCGTGCATGTGGTACTAGCGCATTCCTACAGAGGTAGGGATTCCATCCTCCTACCTGGAATGAGCCGAATCGGCCTCTAGGGCCGCATGCAAGCGACGGGCCACCGCGCCCCTCCTCGCCCCAACCCGCCTCCACGAGCCGCGGTCCGTGCAACCGAGGGCGCCAACGCGCTCTGCTCGACGACGCGAGTCCAACGGCACCTTCCTCGTCACGAACGGGCGTCGTCTCCTCTGCTTCCCAAAGTGAGAGAGAGAGAGAGCACTGTGAGAGAGAGAGAGGGTGAAAGGGAGAGAGAGAGAGAGAGTGAAAGGGAGAGAGAGTGAGATGTGAGAGTGAGGGGGAGAGAGAGTATAAAAAACATTTATAACTTATTTTTTTTGTTTAAAAACCTCCTTTAACAAATTAACCCCCCATTTCTTATAATTGCATAAATGCCCCATTCAATTTATATAAGTGCCTATTTCAATCCGATTAATGCCCAAAAATAGTCTAAAAATTCATAAAATTAGGCTGAATCCACTGAATAAAAACCAGACCCAGACCACTAAGGATCTGCGAAGGCATGGGCCTTATATACACAGATTAATACAATGTTCAAAATTCAAAGCAAAAGACAAGATAGACATGATTGCTATTAAGAATAAAATGTCTTAAAAGGAAACTCTCATAATCAAAAGTTAATCCTATGATCAGTAGCAGGCGACCTTCTCCATTGTTCACTCTTCTTCCTTCTTCTCTTGTTCTTCAACGGATGATGCATTCTCTTTGCAATCTCTCTGCAGCTTCCTCTTCTTCTTCGTCTTCTCGCTTCTTCTGGACGAGCTCAGCAATTCTTCAAATTTTTCCTTCCTAGCAGATTCCCTTTGATCTGATCGCACTAGCTTTGGATAATCATTCACGAGCTCACAGATCTCTCTCTTCTTCTACTAGATCTCACTGATCTCTCTTATAGATTTTTCACGAATGTTCCTTTTCCTGCTCTTTTTCTCAATTCTTCTAGCTTCACCACGCTCTCTCTTTCTACAGCTCACTAGTCTCCTCTCTTCTTCAATGATTGGAGGGTTCAATATATAGAATTGATGAACATTTTAAAAAATCTAAAAATTGATTCCCGCCATTTTCATCTGCCAGAGTAGAGCACTCTCTTCTCACGAAGAACACTCTATAATATGATGTGGTGCACGACTGAGATCCATAGGGGGGGTGAATGGATCCCAGTGAAAGTTTTTGCAGAATTAAAATTTTAAACAACACTCACTGATCTAAAGAGATAACAGCGCTCTTCTCACAGAGTGAACTCCTCACTCAAAACAAATATCAATCACACGGTGTGCAAATAGATTTCAGCAAATGTCACTCAAATGAAGAGAGTAGCTAACAACCAAATTTAGTACGAGGCGGAGGTTCGATCTAGGATCTCCTCACGCAAGAGGTGACATTCCATATAGGCCTAACCTATCTTTCCTGCCACACCTTTTTATACACTTCTTGGTTGAAGACACACTCAAGTCATAAGAATGGAAATGCAATCAGAAGTGTATGCCAGCAGAGAGCTGTCCTAAGCATACATCTAAATGAATCTGTAAGCAGATAAGCAATCACACAAGACACAAGAGTTTTTAAGTGGTTCGGTCTCAACCTTGAGACCTACATCCACCCCTCACTCAAACTAGAGTGAGACTTCCACTGATACACAGCTTAATCCACTGATCCACAGCTTCGGGGACGAATCCCTACAACTGCTGAGCAACACAGCTTGCTATCCCACTGAGCAACACAGCTTGCTGACCGCTGAGCCTCACAGCTTGCTGTTCGCTGAGCACCACAGCTTGTTGTTCGAGGAGTTGCTCCTTGCCGCTGAGCACCCTAGCTTGCTCTGTTGACTAACACCTTGAAGAAAGGTTTAAAAGATACAAACAAACAAAAACAAAACACAGATCAAGCTCAAAAAACATTGTAGCTCTGATGAGCATATCGTTTCTAGATCTGATCTAGAAAATGAATCAAGCAGCAACTATCTCTCCTCTGAATTCTTCTTCTATCTCTGATACTCTGCTTTCCCTCTTACTCGCTCTTCTGCAACGAACTCCCTTCCTCTCATAGCACTCTCAGCTTCTCCTCTCTTTTGATCTTCTACAATTTGCTTTGGATACTCTTATCACTTCGTGTGTTCTCCTCAATTGCCTTCTTCTCTTCTTCTTTTTTTTATCTTCTTCGACCGAGAGATCCCCTTTTTATATCGACGAACTAGATCATGTGGTCCCGGCACGGTTTCAGTCCGACGCGTGGAGGGAGGATTCCTGCCAGTAGCTTTTCAGAAAAAGTGACTTAAAGAGGTCCACGTGTTAGGTTTTGAAGATGAGGCGAATCCACGTGCCCAATCGATCTTGAGGACATTTTGCCTTGGATCACATGCTTGCTAACTTAGATCTTGAACCACGTGATCACTTAAGTCTTTGATGCTCTCTACCTTTCAAGTGTTTGATCGAGTTTAAGGCTTTTCAACTCAAGTACCCATCAACAAGATATAAAGTATTTTATCAAACACCTTATCATCATGATTGCTTAGATAAATGCAGAATTAACCAATATCATAATAGTCAGACACTCAGATCAGAAAAATAAAAGATGAAGTATGTGCTTCGATGCAGACACACAGTGCACAGACCTGTGTGGGAATACCAAGCATGAATGCCATAAGTTAAATGCAAGTGCACTGACCTGTGCAGAACATAGGTAGACCTTATATGGAAGAGATATGGATGAAGAGAAGAATATATAAAGATGCACTGACCTATGTGAAACACAGGTTGACCTATTAAGCTAAACCATGTAAGGTTGCACAGACCAGTTAAGGCGATGGCTAGAGCATAAGCATCGACCTGATGCCTTAAGCAAGCATGAAGGCTTAGACCTGAGTCTAGTGAATAACAAAGGTGCATCGACCTATTAGACATAGACTCTGAAGAGGTGTAATCTTGCGTTGATCCTGAGCCGTGAGATCTTGGAGGAATCCTTGATCATGATCACCACGTATATACGAACTGCAAGGCAGGAAATGGATCAGGGGTGCTCAAGGATGAATCCCCAGGGAAAACCCCCTTATGCTTAAGTCAGTGAATATGATAGAGCATAGGCGCGAGGGGAGATGGTAGGAGAAAAAGGGGGCACGAGATTGTTCTCTACCAAGAAGTGCGGTGGTTCTCACTCAGGATTGTTGCTTACCTCCTCGGAGAGTCTTCCAGGGTTTATATAGCGATCCGTTTAACTTGAGGGTCCAGGCAGTCGAGGGGTCCAAGGAGTCGAGGGGATTTAGGGGGGGTTACGTCCTCGTTATGGGCTCTTTATGACACAAGGAATCTTGCTCTCCCTTAACCCTTGGAGTTCCTTGCTCCTGAAGGATACGTAACAGACGCTTGGATAAGCTTCCGACAGTCGTTCCGAGCTTGGGAGGCTCGCTTGGAGTCCTCCTGAGTGATGGACGTGTAGCTCGGACAGGTGCACTGGGTCCCTGTAGGGTCCCTCTCGACCAACCTGTCGCTCAGACTTCTGGACCCGAGGGTCGCCTAGGAAGTGCTGGTCCGAGTGAGTTTTGGGCTTAGAGCAAGTGGGCCCAAAAATAGGGCGGTCACTTCGGGGAGCTGGGCCTAGTTCGGTCAAATTGGACCTTGTTGGGCCATGCTCTCAGGCGGTGGATTTTCCCCCTCTCCACTAGTCCCCCCTACTCCCGAGCCAAAATTGGGCTTGGACAAGTAACATTTGTGGGGATGGTGTTGGTGGCTCGAATTGGGTGGAAATTTTTCTCCGGTAGGGGCCATTTAATGTGGCTGTCTTGAGAATATGCCTGTGATGATGACACTTTTGAGTCGATGCAAGGAGTCCCTTTTCGAAGTGTGGAACGTCGCGTCGCCTCCCACCAAATAGCTAGGACTATAAATATCATGCGGGCTTACATTTCATGCCTCCTATGTTTAGGGTTTCGTCTCTCTAACGGCCTTGTATTCTGAAAAGGCTCATGGCCGCGAGGGGGATCAGGAGGAGCAAAGAATCGCGGAGGGCTTTGAGGAGGTAGCAGAGATCACGGTGGCTACGATTTGTCAGTTTTCATGTCACACCCCGAACAAGGCAAAATTATCAAGGCGTGAACAGTTATACGGGCAGGTCAATCAAGAGACTCAGATGATGAGTATGAACAACAAATGGACAAAATCACATCTTTATTTCATAATCTGACATTTCTAACAAATATCTTTCAAGAACTTACAATACTATTCAAACTCGATACATTTATTTATAAGTAGACAGACTGGGAAAAAAATTATTAAAAATTATCATCACTCTCATCACTCATAGGGGGAGAGTCTTGAATGCATAAAGGGGAGAGACTTATATGGGGAGAGAAAGTCGTTGTGCTTCAATTCATGATTATAATTCTTTGCACCTTGACTTACAATGTACTCACAATGACTCATGGTTGCCATCATCAAAAATGGGGAGAATGTTAGATATTTACTGTTTTGATGATGTCTAACTATGACTCATTGATGAGTCTTATTTACATTTGATGATGTCAACACTCTTGTATTTCAGGTCATTGTAAGTTAAGTGTAAGAAATTAAGAAGTGCATAGTAATTGAGGCAACTGGCTACAAATGTCAACGCAAGTTAATGTAGGTCAATGCCATTGTTCAAGAACTAGCAATAGGTCAACTAATCAAACTATGAGTCAGCTCTCTGACAGGTAAGATCAATGCACATCCAAGGCTGAAGCATACAAGTCGGTGCATATACCTTCTCCTTGTTAGGTAAGGTCGATACATATTTCTGTTTGTAGCATAAAGGTTGATGCATATAGGCTATCATGCATAATCAGGTCGGTGCACATATCAGATCCGTGCACATATCAGGTCGATGCACATGCCCAAGGTCAATGCACCTCATGCTAGCACGTTAGATGGTCGGTGCACATGCTAAACTCAGGTTGATGCACATGACTAAAGTTCAAACCAAGGTCTGTGCACATGTGATTGTAAGGTTAATGCACATATCAAGTCCGTGCACATATCAGGTCGATGCACATGCCCAAGATCGATGCACCTCATGCTAGCATGTTGGAAGGTCGGTGCACATGCTAAACTCAAGTCGATGCACATGACTAAAGTTCAAACCAC
Source organism: Amorphophallus titanum (assembly GCA_024336825.1). Lineage (NCBI taxonomy): Eukaryota > Viridiplantae > Streptophyta > Magnoliopsida > Alismatales > Araceae > Amorphophallus > Amorphophallus titanum. The sequence continues at coordinate 16,237,013 of JANBPO010009603.1, read as the reverse complement.
AGTCTGTGCACATGTGATGGTAAGGTCGGTACACATTCCTATTCCTTCATAGAAGGTCGATGCACATTCCTATTCCTTCATGTAAGGTCTATGCACATTTTACATTTTGCATAACAAGGTCTATGCACATTTGCATGTTGGTCAAGAAGGTTTGTGCACATTTGCATTAAAGGATTATCAGGTCGATGCACACTCCTCTTGTTGCAGCTAAGGTCGATGCATGTTCAAAATGGTTGCATACCAGGTCGATGCATGTTTTGCCATCACTGCCAGAAGGTCGATGCATGTTTTGCCATCACTGCTCTAAGGTCGGTGCATGTCTGCATATAAGCATACAAGGTCAGTGCACATTTTGTTAGATAGCACATGCAAGTCGGTGCACATTTGCATCTAAGTCATAAAAGAGTCTGTGCATGTTTGCCTTCAACATCAGAAAGGTCTGTGCACATGTTTTGTCTTGCACATTAAGGTCAATGCACATGCTGTATCCTACATATAAAGGGTCTATGCACATGAAGCATCTGGGTCTGTGCACATGAAGGTCTATGCACATATAGGTCTATGCATGTCTAGGGTCTATGCATATGATGCATCCAAGTCTGTGCACATATAGGTCTATGCATATTGAGGGTCTGTGCACATGTAGAGACCAAGGTTGATGAACATGCATGATGTTTGATGAAATGCCTCAGTGAGTGACTCCCAAGGGCCTGTTTTAGCAAACCTGTAGCTTTTTCAAAAAAGGATCCAGAGAGCAAAAATAAGAATCGTAAATGCCAAAAAACACATTTTTTTAGGGCTAAAAAGGTGTCCTTGGTCAGTCAACCATCCTTGTCATCATTGGCTTACTATATCAGTCCTTTTGGTCATTGGAAAATAGGTTACCATTTCTGGGAGTAGTCACCTTTCCTGGTACCCAGCCTTTTGCCTCCAACCAATCAAATGCTCTGCCATTGAGATGTCACAGGACAAAAGGTCTCCCTGGACAGTCCAGCCAGTAGAAGAAATAGATGTTACAGATTTTTCTTGGGAGGCTCTACTCACATACTTACTGGTACTATTCTGCCCAATCAAGTGATGATGACTTCAAGCCAATGGGGTAGCATCCACAGATGTGCCCAGCACTGCAGGACAGTCTTCAAGCTAGGATTTCGCCATTTCTCACTCAACCTCCATCTTGGGAAGAGAAGTTCGAAGCCCAAGATTCAAGCCAAGGTCCACTAGACTAGAGCCTAACTCCTAGGTCTCTGATGTGATCCAAAGGACCGAACAACCCAGCATTCTTCTGATCTGCATGACCTGACCGCGTCGGTTGATCCGCGTGCGAGGGCACCCGATAGTGGTGCAGGCCGTGATGGATTGTTGGGAGTCCCGAGTTGGGATCTATCTTGCTGTAGAGTGGTTGGAGCATATGCGCCCACCAGGTGCTCGGGAAAATTCCCGACACGCGCGTGTGGGGCCATATAGGGGTGCTGTGAGCTCCTGAGACTTGTGGTTGGTCCAGATGGATCTCCCTTTGACTTCAGAGGGATGGAGGGTGACTCGGGGGTAGACCCCTACCCTGTTGTTGGGTGCCACATGACGTGGCTTGTGATCAGGGTGCCCCCAAATCGTCTCGGGTAGTTATGTTGAACGCGGGTAAACCCGTAAACTGAGTGATCGGGGGCAGGCCCGATCGATTGTTGATGTCGCCACGGGTCACAGCTAGCTGGATAGAACCCTTAGTTGGGCCCGGTGACTGGAGCAGTGCCCTATGCTCGGGGGTGATCCCCGGTTGTTATGTCATGCCGCCTAACCTGGCGACGCATCTCGACTTCTGAGGCCAACTCGACTGGTAGAGCACCTTTGGCATTATGCCATTTTACTCTATTTAGGGAGTATTTTTCTATGATTAATTCTCAATTAATTTAGAGAAAATAAGCAGATGCCAACAGTTGACATTTGCATAGACTGCATCCTCTTAGAGGGCCGAGATTTATCCAGCTCTGAGGTGCTTAGATCGTGGTTTGAGGTGGCAGAGCGGGTGCTCTAGTTGAGATGTGCTTGGATGAGCGGAGGATCTTCCTGGTGAGTTGCTAATTGTCAAGCCTGATTTTCTCATCATGCTTTGTGGTGTCTACGATGACGTGTTGGTCCCGTTTATTTTTTGTGGATTTTGAGACAGGATTGGGCAGAGTCGTCCCAGTAAGCTCTTTGTCCTGCATCCCTACGTGAGAATGGGCTGTGGTTGCCCTGGATTTGGTTCGAGATCGTATGGCAGTGGTAGGTTCGGGACTCGAGGATGAGCATTGTCGGGTGCTGATCATGGCTCGTGTTGTGGCTCTTGGTGCGGTGGCCCACGCAGTGCCAGCTCGGGAGAATGGATTGATATAGATCTAGAGGGGGGGTGAATAGATCAATCACCAAATAAAAATCTACAGCAGCTAAAACAGTGCGGAATTAAAATAAACTGCTATATGACAATCAGGAAAATAGCAATTCTCAGTAACTAATTCTAACAAATAGTCAGTCACTCATCCAGGTGCGGTACGATGGCGGAGGCTAGCCTCACGCAAGGGGTGGAATTTCAGATAGGCGTGACCTATCCTTCCAACCATGCCTTTTGATATACCTTCTGGATGAAAGACTCAACAACAGACAGAATAGAACAATTGAAATTAATCAGTTCTCAATCGCTCCTATACATTCATCTAGCGTGAAGTAGAGTGAAATGTGAAATGCACACGGCCAAGAAATAATCGTACACGAGACATGCGATTTTTAGGTGGTTCGATCTCCTGTAGAGATCTACGTCCACCTCACACTTAAACTAAGTGTGGCTTCACTGCTAATTCATAGCTTCCAACCTACTGATCCACAGCTTCGGGGAAAACTTCCCAACATCTACTGAGCCCTACAGCTTAAGCTTCCCAGAGGAATCCTCCTCTACCGCTGGGCACTGCAGCTTGCAAGAACCACTGACTAACAGCTTGAGAAACAAGGTTTCGTAACAGAAAATGAAAGCAGGACTAAAAAATAGAAACGAAATAATGTAGCTCGAATTGGAGTGAACTGGCTTGGTTTTGAAACATAAGCCAGAAACACAAGCAGAAGCCTCACTCTCCCAACTACGGCACTCTACTTTTCTCTCAGAATACACTCCTGTACGATTTCAGGGGCTCTCACGAAATGCTCTCCTCTTTTCTGACCTTTCTTCTGCTGCTTTACTCTCCTGGAACGTTCTCTCTTGCTTTTTCCTCTCCTCTCCTCTTCTTTACTTGTTCTGCAAGCCTCTCTCTCTGCCCTTCTTTGTGATCAGGCCTCTATATATAGGCTCACGAGACATGGGCGCGTGGAGGCCGCATTCCCAACCAAGGAACTGGGAAAAAGGCACTCCTTTGGAGGTCCACGTGTCAGGATATGAATGTGCGCTGTCCACGTGTCTGAATATCCACTTGAGGAATGTCTTGGATCACGTGCCCAACTTATCTTCTACGAGCAGGAGATAAAATATGCCTATTTGGTTTTAATTAAGTCCCTATAAAAAGAAAGTATTTTGTCAAACACTATGTGATCATAAGTCATTGTCAGAGTGCAGTCAAAACAAAAAAGATGCATTGGCTTTGGTTTGGTCAAACAAAAAAGAGCATCGACCTCAGTATGGTCAAATGTAAATGAGCATCGACCTCAGTTTCTGTGCATGAACTGAAGATGGAACTCACATCGACCTAAGAACGCAGTATGCAAACTAGCATCGGCCTCAGTATGAGTTTATGGAAAACTCACATCGACCTTATATGCATGCTTGCAAACTAGCATCGACCTCAATTTGAGTTTATGCAAACTCACATCGACCTTATATGCATGCACACAAACTAGCATCGACCTTAGTTTGAGTTTATGCAAACTCACATCGACCTTAAATGCATGTATGCAGACTAACATCGACCTCAGTGTGAATTTATGCAAAAACTCAGATCGACCTTATTATGCATGCAGACAACTAGCATCGACCTCGGTGTGAGTTTAGACAAAACTCTCATCGACCTTAGCTAGCATCAACCTTAAAACGACAATGTGCAAAACTTACGTTGACCGTAACTAGCATCGACCTAAAAATGCCTATGTGCAAAAAGCCACATTGACCCTAACTAGCATCGACCTCATATGCATGCAAGCTAAAACTAGCGTCGACCTTAGTTGTGCTTGATAGCTTAGCTACAGTAAACATGCATAGACCTTAGATGCTTGGAGTCACAACTAGCATCGACCTTCGTTGCATGAGGCCTAAACTAGCTTCGACTTTAGATGCATGAGGCCTAAACTAGCATCGACCTTATGACCAAAATGAACGTGAAGTGCTCGTGTATGCAAACTGTTTGATGAAATGACTTGCTACATTATGAAGGTGCATACATATTTTATGTAAAGATTTGACATATAAAAATTCATCAAAATATACAATATTACCATGGTCAATATAAAGTCTCCAAAGTCAACTCTATAGTCAGCAAGGTCAACTTCATTGTTGCCAATCATTCAAAATATAATCAACTCACAGCAGTCTACATACTACTGATCAGCTCTAGAGGAGACCCAATATTCTCTCCCTTTTTGATGATGGCAACACCCAAAAATATGATGTACTTTGATGAGACATTAAACATAGTCAAATAATACAGCAGACGAATATACAGATGCAAACCAGAACCATTTGATACCAATTGATAAACTCTCCCCCTGAACGAACTAGCCAAGTGACTCTTTTTCCAAAACACCCCTTCCACAAATCAGCAGATCAAGGTGAATTAGGTCAATCAGAATCTCAGTGGGCAGTGCGCTTTAAGAGTCTGTGCCCACATGTATACAGGCCTCATAAATGTTTGTTGCTATAACACAAATTTTTGAACCGAAACATCTTTCTCCCTTGATCACCCCCTCTTTGACTGTGGAAGCATTGATGTGTGACTAAAGGCATCAAAACTAAGCAACTGGACAATACAAAGGAGATTTCTTCTGAATCACGACAGCAAGAATGTGAATTTCAGAAGAAAAAAATATGTAATTTCTGTAAGTTATGAACAGGAAATATCAAACTACAGAGTGGCACACTAAGGCGGCCCTCCTCTCCTATGGAATTTCCAAATCTATTCCTCTTATGTTGCCAAAGAAGCTCTCCACAAGACTCAGCATGTCCACAATGTGACGGGTCCCATTTCTTGTGCTACATGTGAACGAATCATTGCAAACCTTGAGGAAGAAAACTACCCTACGAGATCCATCTTCAAGAACTCTGATACCACAACGTTAACAATAAGGCGGGCTTCGACTCTCTAATATGCCTGGTCACCAATGCCGATGATCTATCTGTCAGCATCAACAACACTACTATGTTCTCAGAACAGCATCAACCGTGTTATATAGGCTTTTAATTCATTGACATCTATCTTCATAGGAATACAAGTGAAGCACACAATAGAGAACAGACGTACAAAACATTACAGGATACAAGACGAGAGAAACCGTGGAGCAAAATGTAGGACACTACAAATACCTTTACCCTGATGAAAAAGGCGCGTTCGACGCTTCGCTGCAGCAGGCGGCGGGGTGGCGGGGCGGGTTAGCCCGGCCATGGGGTGTTTAGGGGTCGGCGATGGCGGCCCGGCGGAGAGGTGTCTTCGACCTCTGATGGGAGAGGCCGGCGAAGGGGACTTCGATCGCGGGGCGGGTGGAGGGGTGGGGTGTTGCCGGCGCCGGTCCTTCAACGACAGTGGAGAAGTAGCCGGAGCTGGCTTCCTCCCCACGAGCAGGAATCCGAGGGGCAAGCGAGGATAAGCTTTTCTAATAATACCCGGGAAGCCGACGGGAGAATGACGGACCGGTAGCATCCCGGTGTGCACTTAAGCCGACGGGAAATCACACTCGTACTCGGACTCGGAGACTAAATCCGAATCGGAAGCGACTGGTCTTCTCTCCCTTCGTATAAATGGAGAGGGAGAAATGGAAGCTCCGCTGTGTTGTTCCAAGGGTGACCGGTGGTGAGGCGTACTGATCGACCGAGGAAGAGCAACATGGCAGGATTCGCGGTGCTGGCGCCGCCTCCCATAGCTGGTGCGGTGGCTCTCAACTGGGGTCACGGCGCCTGTGACCTCCAGTTGTCGTCGTCGGTCCACCGCGCTCCCGTCCTCGCCGGGGGGGCCTGGCCGCGTCCCCTGCTCTGTTGCCACCCGGAGCTCCACGTCCACCGCTTCCTCGAGGACGGCCGCCCGTGGACGCACGAGTTCGTCGCCCTGCCCGCCCGCGAGTGCGACGCGAGCCGCCTCCTGTCGCTGCGGGACGCCGGGGAGGCCATCTTCCCCGACGTGATCCGGGTCTTAATGGGGTGCGGCGGCTTGCCGTACCCGGTGTTCCACGAGGTGGCGCGGACGCTGCTGGTCTACGTCCGGGACCTCGCGGCGTGGGCCCTGCGGCCGGGGGCGGGGCCGTCGTGCACGCAGGTCCGTGCGGCTATCCATGTGAGCATGATCTCCGAGGGAGTGGAGACAGAGGGGGACGGCTATGGCGGGCAGCCGTCGACGGCAGCACCGACGGAGACCGCGGCCATGGACGACCACCAACTGGAAAGAGCCAGGAGGGAAGGTCGCGGAGAGGATGAGGAGGAGGAGGAGAGCTGCGCCATATGCTTGGAGAGGATGGAGGGGAAGCAGAGATGCTGGCTGCCGTGCTCGCATTCGTTCCACGGGGACTGCGTTGGAAGGTGGCTGCGGCAGAAGGCGCAGTGCCCACTCTGCCGCCTGGAAGTGACCGGGCCAGCCTGATCGATGTACTCATATACATCACTAATCAGTCTTCCTTCTTGTTAATCTTAGTTTTGCCTCTCTTTTTTTTAGAAGAATATTAGAATGCCAATTTTCTTTTATTATTTTGAGTTTACCTTAGATGTTCTTGATCAACTTCTTGTGTACGTAGGAATATAATCATACTTCAACCGGGGACTTGCTTACTTTGATAATGTGTACCGTTCCATTAGTGGTGTGGATGGGCAACTGGTGCCCGAGGAAGAGGAGGAGAGCGAGACCTGTGCCATCTGCCTGGAGAACATGGCGGCAGGGTGTGGGCAGGCGAGATTCCGGTTGCCGTGCTCGCATTCGTTCCACAGGGCCTGCCTCCGAAGGTGGCTGCGGCGGAGGACCCGGTGCCCACTCTGCCGCACGGTGGTGGCGGCGCCGCCATAGCCAGGCTGCTGAGATATCATCATACGATCATTACTTGCCATCTGTTCATTCTTTTATTAATCCATTCTTTCGACGTGTAACCAATAGAAGCGAAACCTGGACAAGTAATAGATTAAGGACCTACCCAAGTTCTAATCTTTCTGAGCACCGAAGAGATACATGCATAAGTTTTGGTCTAAATTTAATTAGTTCACCGATTGTTCGTTTATCATGAAGAATATGGCATACATATTACATAGCATGCAATTCTGAATGTAAAGTTGGATTTTTTTTTTGAGACGTCGAAGTTGCAGTCTTGATTCTTGAATTAAAATGGCTTTTTTCACTGGGGTTGCGAGATGGAATCCAAACAATCATTAGGGTGTTCCCCCTCGAAATCCATACTCGACTGAAAGTCCCAAAGCATTCATTTTCCCCCAAGGGATAGGGCCGAAGGGGGTACGTATCGATGACGTTCCCTTGGCTTATCGGGGTTAACATCATTAAATCAAATTTTGGTAGCATCTCCCCTTATTTCGGATCATGCCCTGGGAGGAATAGACTATCATCCACAGAGCGCCGAGATGAAAGCTGAAAGAAAAGGGCACTGAGCCCTTGAACACTATACATGCCCGTGGCAACAATTAATATCCCCTCAGAAAATGGATCCAACTCAGGATGATGGAATGTAGGGGAGACTGTTCCCCATTGATTTATTTCCCGAGGCTTGGATGATGACCTCTGAATATTACCCACTAGGGGTGTAATGGTAGTGGTTGAAGGTTAGACTGAGGCATAGGGAAGGAGCTCTCAGCGCAGGGCTCTTGGTGGGATAGGATCTCGGCGTGAGCTTAGGGCTTCTAGGCACAACTGGTTGGCGGGAAGAGGAGGGGGGTTTGTCGGCGCGCCAGGATCTCGACGTGCAACCCATCGCGCCAAGGGCTATTCACCGCACCGAGATCAATCCGCACCGAGAAGTTGGAGGCTCCGAGAAGGTGTTCTAAGGGTTTTCAGGGTTTTCACGGAGCTATGTTCTAGGGCGTTTTAGAGGTCTTGGGCTTTGATCGAGACTAGGCTCGAGGGACAAGGGGGTTAGTTTAGGGATTTAGCAGGGTGATGATAAGGAATGGTCATCTTATGAAATTATCAGAGGGATTGAGATCATCCAGTGTCTGAGTGCCTCCGGAGATGATGGTTCTGATAGCAGACAAACTGCGTTCTTTGTCGCCGACTGTTCAGGATGTCAAGAGATAACTGTCTCTGACTCCAGGGACAGTCCTGAAGGCTTTCAAGGGAAAACTCGGTAACACAGTATAACGTAATTGACAGCATTCGCACCACTGGGGGAAGGGCAGAATCCAATAGTCTATTAGTAAAGACTGAGACTCTGCAATCGCCCCTCTTCTAAGAACAGTGGCTGAAACACGGGAGGCATTTAGGAAATGGTGAAATCGGAATCTATGCATTTATTCACCAGCCAATCAACGCTATAAGCAACATTCATTCAGAAGAGAGATAGAGGAAGAAACTTTCCTTCTTTCACATTCGATCGGCTAAACACATCATTGCTTACATTCCATTATCGACAGGAAGCAAGAGGAAGGGAAGAAGGAGATTCAAGAGTTTCATCGGTAGCAGGAGAAACTAATTACACCGAGATTACAGTAATAATGAAGAAAAGGAAAAGAGGGGGGGAGGGCAGAGCATTGACTCCTCTCCCTCCCCCTTTTACACCAAGCTTCTCTTCCTCTTCTCACAGCACTCGAGCTTTCAGAGCGAACTCTCTTCTCTCTTCTTGTGTCTCTTCTGTCTGATGTCTGATGTCTCTTCTTGTGTTCTCAGAGAAGGGAATGGGTTTTATAGGCCCCCATCCCTTCTCTTCGCGGAGGGCACTTCCCGGTGCGCCTCAAGCAGGTGGAGGGGGGGCTTCATGGCACGCACTATATAGCCAGCTTGGGCTTTATAAAAGGGGTCTCAGCGCCATACTCATTGGCCCATTTAGGGCTTTTAGGGTCATTTGTGCTAAATAACTTGCATTGCCTCATCATCTTTGTTGACTGTTACATTTGTTATGGTATCTGTTGATCTCTGACATCTGTCGAAACCTTCAGAAGGCCGGTCTCATCAGTCAATTGACTGGACAGGGGTTGACATAGTTTTTGATCAGTAATGCCGTCGGAAAGATGGCAATACCGGACATCAGCTTCGCTGGAAAGGGCTTCAGTAGGGTAAATGTGTTAGTAGCGATGGCTCTTCTTCAATTCTGACTTTGTAAGAGTCCCTTGGATCTCCACTTCTGGCTCAATCTTCTCTTTGGTCTCATCTTTGCTCTTGCTCATATTTCATCTGTCAACAGTCACCCAAGAGGCTGATGAGGCCCCTGAAGGGTTGGGGGAGTTTGTTGAGGGAGCGTATAACGAATTAGAATTACACCACACGTAATTTAATTTAGAACAGTATTTTAAACTAAAGTGCGGAAGCAAATACATATATCAGAGTGATAGCCCATGTACACTAGTCCAGAATTGCCAAAAGAACAAGTCCACAATTACACAAGTCCGAATGTACAACTACACGGGGCATACCTCGGTCAAAAGTATAGAAAAGACTCCGCCGACACTAGCTGGCTACTAAATATGGTCCGGAAAGGCACGGGGTCCTCTGATCGAAGGTTGGGGTGGCTCACCTGAAAAGAAGAAGGGTGAGTCATAGCCAGGCTCAGTAGGGGTCACGCGAATCCCTACCACACAACTAAATAGGTAGGCATGCAAATATAAAGTAATTAGAGCATGCATTTATGTAATAAACAAGCATTGGCATAATTTAAATACATGAACTGTAAAGCTATAAACTCTGACTAAGCAGTTTAAACCGCTATCTATATGTCAATTTAATATAATTTAATAGCGACAGAGGCTAAGTCTACCAATAGAATGAACCTCAGCTAACCAGGTGAAGTGAGAGATGGAGAACTCACTAGAAGGTAGAAACCAGAAGCATCCACTAACAACTTACACTGTGTTTCAGGCAACTCGCAAGTCAGACAAACACAACGAGCGAGAGGCATAGAAAGTACCAGAATAAGAACTAGTCAGAGTAACACTCGTCAGTGTCAGTCCAAGCCTCTGACCATGTGTGCACACGGCGATGGCCGACGGTGGGGGGGGGAGGCCCGGTGCCTCCCCCCTCCCTCGCTCCTCCTGCCCTCCCCCCGGTGGCCTGCGCCGCCGACCCTGCTGCTGCAGCTCTTGGCTTCGCGGTGGGTGGTTGGCCCGCAGCCTTGGAACCCCCACGTGCCCCAGCGCCGGTGGGATGCACTTCCACCTCCCCAGCTTCTCCCCCGGCCCAACCTACCTGCACCGCCACCGCTCCTTCGGGTCCGCAGCCACACTCGCCACCTCTGGTTGCTCAGGACGCTGCGGCTCGCGGCGTGACTGCCGGTCTGGCCGCGGGAAGCTCTGTTCGCGCTGCTGCCGGCGACGGAGCCCGCCCGCAGTCGGCTCCGCGTTCTGCCGCTCAAGGCGCGTCTCCCGCCCCTCCTGCCATGACACCGGCTGACGTGCCGCCGGCGTGCCCTGCATGCCCTTCTCTCTCCCTGGACGTCGAAGCTGGTCCGGCGTCCTCGACGGTCGACATCATCGCGGCTCAGCCTTGCCACGTTTTTTCCCAGCAACGCACGCTACCTGTTTCGGATTCACCCCCACCGCTCATCTCCCAACTACCACCACCACATCCCCTGCTTGGTGGCCACGTACCCCTCCGGTCAACTCAGCCCGCGGCGCTGACTTCCCTTTCCACTGACGGGACGGGTTGCGATTCCGGCACTCTGTTTTCTCCTTCCCTCGCCCAACCGCAGCCCTCCCCTGTTTCCACAACCGGCCTCCTTGGCCTGGCCGCACCTCCGGCGCTGCATGGTCCGCCAGCCGCGTACGCAGCAGAGCTCCCTCGAAGGCTGCCCCCGGATGCTCCTTCCACCGGCCATGTTGGCTCTTTCGCGTCGACGTTTCTACCTCCGGCCCTCACGGCTACGCCGGACGGTTTGCCGCGTGCGCCGCCTACGGCCTCTGCTCCCGCGGCCTCGTCGGTTGGCTTGCTGCGTGCGTCGGCCGCCAGCGTTCATGCGGAAGCCCCCGTGGTGGGTGCTGCTACTCCTCCCGTGGAGCTCGGTGCAGTGGCTCCCCCGACGGGGCAGGGCCATCGGGCTCCTTCTACCTCTCAGCAGCTCGGTGGTGGGCGCCAGCCTCCGATCGGTGGCTATGCCTGGCCGGCGAAGGGCGCTGCTGCCGCCGCTGGTTTGGGAGGGTCATCCCCCACCCCGCCGGCTGCTGCCTCTGCCCCGTCCTTCTCCCAGGTGGTTATCAGCTCCTTCACTCCGCCCGTATTGCCTCTCTCTGTCCACGCTCCTGCCACCACGGACTCCGGCGAACCAGCGGTGTTCTTCTCGCTGGAGGAGATCAAGCTAACCTGCGAGCCCTTAGCTTTTGCTATCATCGCTAGGACTCCCAAAGGACGACCACCTTTCGCGGACATCCGGGCGCACCTAGCCCTTCGCTTTCAGTTCAAGCAGGATTTCCTGCTTAGCGCCATGGATCGCCGCCACCTCCTCCTCCGCTTCTCTAACCGGGAAGACTACCTTAAGGTTCTCCTAAAGGAGTCACTTCTCATCCACGGCAGCCCCTTCTGGTTCTTCCAATGGTCGCTAGATTTTTTGCCCGAGCAAGACTCGCCGCTCGTCCCCGTCTGGGTGGAACTCCCTAACCTTCCCGTCAACTTCTTCCATGAAGCAGCCATGCTCTCCATCGTTGGCAGCATTGGGCCGACCCTCAAGATCGACAGTAACACGCTATGCCTCACCCGAGCGCATGCGGCACGGGCCTGTGTCCTGTTGGACATCTCCAAGAAGCTACCCCACCGCGTGTGGGTGGGCATCGGCGGTGGGGGGTACTGGCAGCCGGTCGTCTTCCCCGACCCGCCGCTCTTCTGCTCCAACTGCTGCCGCCTCGGCCACGTTGTTAATGACTGTAAGAAGAAGCCCCCTGTTGCACCGGTGGCGAAGGGGATACCAGCCGCTGACTCTGCAGGTCTCTCCTGTCATGACGCATCCGTCCCACGTCGAGACGCCCCCGCCGGCCATCCTGGACCAACCATGCAGTCCCGGTCGGACACCGCTCGCCCGGGTCGGCCCCTTGCTGTCACGATGGACGCCCCTGTCGCCGTGGCGCCCGCACGGGAGGCCCCGGACCGGCGCCAAGTGCCCGCTCCAGCATGCATCGACCACCGCGCTGTTGCTCCGCTCCTTGCGGGCCAGGAATCTTCGGCCAGCCCATACCCTGTTGCTGCAGCTCCTATTTTTGCTGGCCCGGTTCCAGCTCCCCAACTGACGCTGGAAGATTCACCGTCAGCTGAAGCCTCTCCCCCTATGGCCTCGCCGCGGGACAGTCAGCCTTCCATGGCTGTCCGGGTCACTCCCCACGGCTCCCGTGGCGCGCGTGTCGCCCCTCCTGCCGCCGTGCTTTCTCCCCCGGTTGCTCCGCCGGATCGCATGACTGCCTCCATTGCTGCTGGGTCCGGGGTCTCAGCCCAAGCGCCAGCCCCACTCCCTGCAGAGCTCGGTCGCAAGCGCGGCTTTGGTGGCCAATATGACTCGATGGACCCCTCCCCGACTCCCGCGGCCTTGCCGCACTGCTCGCTGCGAACGACGGCCAGCCGGGGTGGGTGTGCCCTCACACCCGCAGTCAGGCCTGCGCCGCGACCGTTGACGGTTTCGGCCACTGCCTTGCTCGACTGCCCTGTGGAGCCGACTTGCGGTTGCCCGCCGGCGGCCCATATTGCCGGCACCTCAGGTGCCCCAGGCGCTGCGGACCCCCCCTGCTTCATCCCGTCTGCATCAGCCGCCGCGGCCCCCACGCCTCCCGGCTTGGCGTCCCATGCTGATCCGAACCAGAGTGAAAGGTCTCTTCTTTAGCTCTCTGACCGGGGAAGGATCCGAACCAAAGTGAAAGGGTCTCTTCTTTAATTCTCTGGTCGGGGAAGGATCCGAACCAAAGTAAAAGGTCTCTTTTTTAATTCTCTGGCCGGGGAAGGATCTAAACCAAAGTGAAAGGTCTCTTCTTTAATTCTCTGGCCAGGGAAGGATCCGAACCAAAGTGAAAGGTCTCTTCTTCCCCCCCTTTTTTTAGTGGTCCAAAAGTCAAAGGTAAGATATTTGTCAGCTTAGACGGTAGGAGTGCCACCGGCAATGGGTTTATGTGCTAGCCTAGACAAAGGAGTCATGATGCTGACAATGGGTTGATGCATCGGCCTAGACAGAAGGTCATGATGTCGATAATAGATTTATGCACCAGCCTAGACAAAGGAGTCCTGATGCTGACAATGGGTTGACGCATCAGCCTAGACGGAAGGTCATGATGCCGACTATAGGAAAGGTCTCTTGATTTTGTTGGGTGGCCAAAGGCTGAAGGTGGAGTTACTTGTCGGCTCGACATTTGTTGGCTGAAGCCCTAATGGCTGAACATCTATCGATTTGAAGCCCCGATGGCTGAATGTTTGTCAGATTAAAGCCTTGATGGCTGAACATTTGTCGGTTGAAGCCCCGATGGCTGAACATTTGTCGGCTTGAAGCCTCGATGGCTGAACATTTGTCGGCTTGAAGCCCCAATGGCTAAACATTTGTCAGTTTGAAGCCCCGATGGCTAAATGTTTGTCAGTTTAACACCCCGATGGCTGAATATTTGTCGGCTTGAAGCCTCGATGGCTGAACATCTTTTAGTTAACCCCCTGATGGTGGAACATCTGTCGATTTCACGCCCCATTGGCGGAACATCCTTCGGCTTGAAGCCCCGATGGCTGAGCATCTGTCGGTTTAATGCCCCGATGGCTAAACATCTTTCGGATTGAAGTCCCGATGACTGAATGTTTGTCGGCTTGGATGAAAGGTCGTGACGCTGACCATATGAGAGGTCTATTTGTTAGATAGCTAGAGGCCGTAAAAGACCATGTCTGCCTCAAGACCTTCTTTCCCTTCTTCTCTTCTTCTTTTGTGTGAAGAGGCGGGTATAAAGATCACGTTTGTCTCATGACTTTTCTTTCCTTCTTTTGTGAAGTGGCGAGTACTAGGACCACGTCCGCCTCCTGACTATTCTTTCTTTTCTGCTCTTCTCTCTTTTTTTATTGTGAAGAGGCGGGTGCAAAGACCACGTCTGCCTCATGACTGTTCTTTTGGTTCTGCTCTTCCCTTTTGTTATTATGAAGAGGAGGGAGAAGGCTTCTGTCTGGTCAGGGGGAGGTGAAGCTTGTGTCTTCTTCGTCTTCCTCTTAGGTCTTCACCAAGATAGCAAGGAGAACAGTGACTATCATCCTCAGCTAACACTCCAGTGACTGAGGATGATGAGGAATAGTGTTATCTGCCCCTTGCAAGCTACTCAACTGAAGGAAGAAGGTCTTCAGCCTTACGCACTCTTCAGCACCACTGGGAAGAAGGTTTTCTCAACTGCAATATGGATACTTCTTCTCTTCTTGGCATGCACTCTTCTTCACATATGCAAGCATATATATATAGGAGCAGTAACCCACTGTAACTTCTTTCATTGTTCAGGTGAAGATTGGACCCAAGAAGTCACGTCCACATTATTTTGATTAGGCTCCTTGTCAAAGTTGACTTCTCACCTACCACCCCAGCTGGTGTGCTGGTAGGTAGGGAACAAAGAGTGCCACGTTTCAAGCAAAGTAGACGGAGTTCTGCTTAAACCTTAATCTCATTTTAGAAGAGTCCTACTAGCGGCTCTTTTGAGTGAAACGGATCCTCCAAATCAGTTTGCAGATGAAGGAGAATGGGCACTTGCGGTTCTAGATCCGTTCAGGAAGAATCGCAATGTGTCGACACTTCTCAGGCAGGGTGTCGACACATCGCAAGAGTAGCATGGACTTTGAAAGTGCACGGACTTGTATGTAAACAATGTGCATGGACTTCATTTTATGGACTGCGTAATGTGCACTGAGTTATGTTCTGCCGAAGGAAAACATGCACAGACTTAGTTTCCAAGAAGTTGCACGGACTTTGTTTCTGGAAGCCTGAAATCTGCGCGAACTTGTTTGTGCACAGACTTAAGTTTTTTGGAAACCTGAATTGTACACGGACCTGTTAGTGCACGGACTTAAGTTTTTTGGAAACCTGAAATGTGCACGGACTTGTTTTCAAACAACTAAGGCAAATGCATGGACCTTGGTCGAGCATAAACCAACCTATGCATAGACTTCACACCAACTTGAAAGATGCATGGGCTTTGATAAGGAGATGTGCACGGACATGGACAAGAGTTATGCATGGACTTGGATGTATGCACGGACATGCACGGACTTGACAAAAGGAGCACGGACTTTACTAAGGAGATGTGCATGGAGAAACATGTTTGTAGTTTATGCATGGACACAACATGCATGAACTTAGACAACCTGCACAGACTTCATACATGTAAGGACTTCATGAGACGCTAAA
The DNA here is from genome assembly GCA_024336825.1 of Amorphophallus titanum. NCBI lineage: Eukaryota > Viridiplantae > Streptophyta > Magnoliopsida > Alismatales > Araceae > Amorphophallus > Amorphophallus titanum. The sequence goes on along the minus strand of JANBPO010009603.1, from coordinate 16,221,326 downwards.
GGAGAACATGCAAGGACTTGAATGTGCACGGACTTTGGTTGACAAATGTGCAAAGACTTGCAAAGAGAGTGCACGGACTTTGTTATCCTTCTAACAGAAAAAGTGCTCGGACTTGTATGCACGGACCTTGCTACAGTATGCACGGACTTTACATGGTGCTTGCAAACACATGCACGGACTTTGTAACCCACGAATGCAAAACCTGCACGGACTTTAGTTGCAATGGAACGTGTCGGGACATGCACACTTGAGCCGAGGTGTGGACGTTTTTAACACAAGGTGTCGACACCTTGTAGAACTAGAGCCCGGGCGCAGACAGCATCTATTTGGACTTCTTCTTGGGTTGTCGACACGTTAAGCGGAGGTGCCAACATGCTTGGGTGTTTGTTCTAAAAAAAGTTAAGCCAAACTTGTTAGGTATTTGTCAAGGGTTTAATGATAATAATTCATGGTTAGTTATTATCAAAATCAGGGGACACAACATTCTCCCCCTTTTTGATGATGACAACCATGAATCATTATTTCCTTGTATTCAATATACCATTAAGCACTTGGGTAGAGAAAGCATCATGCAGAAAAGTTTTTGCTGATCAAGGACAAGATATTTGATTCAACTAAAACATAGTATCATCCAGATCATACAAAAAGTTGTATATACATTCACCAAAAATAACTATTTTTATGCAAAAACTTGATGCCCATGGATGCATGATGTGACTGACTGCAGCTTCTCTACTACATTCTTTGGTCTTTGGTAGAGAAAGCATCATGCAGAAAAGTTTTTGCTGATCAAGGAGAAGATATTTGATTCAACTAAAACACAGTATCATCCAGATCATACAAAATGTTGTATATACATTCACCAAAAACAACTATTTTTATGTAAAAACTTGATGCCCATGGATGCATGATGTGATGGACTACAGCTTCTCTACTACATTCTTCTCCCCCTTTGTCATCAGCAAGGAGGGGGTGAAGGAGCTGGCTGCTTTGTGCTTGTGCTACCTAGAAACTGGGCCATCTTTGCTGCAAGGAACCGTTCTTGCAATTGCTAGACTGTTGCTGCGAGAGAGTCAACCTTTAGAGTGAGCTGCTCATCCTTCTTAATCACATATCGATGTAGGGTCTGAATGTTGCCATGGATGTCTTCTAACCAATTATGTAACATCTCACAAATATATTCTGTTTGTGCCTGCTGCTGTGTGCCTTTCTTGGGAGGAACATAAGAGGAAGTACCTTCAGTAGGAGGAGGATGGTACTCATCACCGGTGTCTTCCAACATGGGTTGGAGTTGAGCTTTATGGAGACAGATGAGCTCCAGAATTTCAGTCCCCACCATCTCAAGTTTGTTGTACACAACATTCATTTTGTTTTCAGCTGTGGAAGAGCTTTCCACTATCTTAGCTGTATCTGCACCAACCTGGTCTGCAAGCTTGGATGAGGCGTCAAGAACCTTGGTGGAGTTTGCCATAATGACAGTTGTATCCTTCTGGACTTGGGCAGTAAGCTTGTTGGAGGTAGACATGAGCTTGTTGGAGTCGAAGTACAGCTTGTCTTTCATTTGAGTGAAGGCATCAAGGTGCCGTAGGCTAGTAGTATTGACAGTGGCTTGGAGGTTAGCTGTGGCAGCAATAGTACGTCCGGTCTCAGCAACAACATGGTCTTTTATGGAGGTAGTTGCTGCAGCCACTTGATCCAAAATATTGGTGGAGGAGTCGACCAATGTGGCATACTTGATGTTGAGTTGTCCCTGATCCTCACGAATGGCAGAGGCAAGCTGGAGCATTTCATTGGTCTTCTCAAGAGTTTCAGCATGAATGGCTCAGAGTCTTCTTAGCATTTTTCCTCCTCTGTCACTGACCTCAATTATCGAGTCCAGAAATCCCTGCAACCCTTTGTCAACTCTATATCTATCTTTGACAAATTTTTCCCATCGACTTGTCTATACTTGCTCATAGTGGATTTGCCGAGTTTCGATCCGGTCGACTTGTAGACTGAGCTTGAGAAAACAAGAATTCATATGATTGAATTGGGCACTCAGAAAATGAATGAGACCAGGATGGATGTCCCTCAGCCCATCAGTGGCACCAAAGGTAGTACCTCTTGAAGTGGAGGCCTCAGCATGGAATTCAGGAGGGGCATCTCCTTCAGTGAAGATTTGTGGTGGCTGTTCAGGAGAGATAGGATGGGGAATGCCAAGCCACAACATAGTGCTTGGTGGAATTTCTTGTTGCTGCCAGTCATCTGGCATATCCATATGGACTTCCCCTTCATAGTAATCAAAAGGCTCATCGAAGGGAGGCTGTTCCTGCTGAACGAGCTAGTCTGCTGGAGCATGTTGTTCTTCTGGTGCATGCTGTTCTACTGGTGCAGGCTGTTCCTGCTGAGCTGGCTGAACTGGAGGAAGTGGCTGAGCTGCATCTATAGAGGGAGTCAAGTGATGATCAGGCAGATCCCTGACAATATGATCCCCTTGCTTTTTAAAGTGCATATAGTTCTCAATAAATCTCATGCTGTACACATCGCTGGAAGGAATGGTGTTCTTCTCCTCATCAGCAAGAGAGACCCCAATAGTCTGAAATATTACAGTTAAGTGTGCAGCATAGGGCAGGCTCCTCTTGTTCCCAATGCAACTCCCCATAATCTGCAGAATAATCTCAAGGAGACAAATTTGATGATTGTTAAACATATAGCGGAGAATAAACCTTTGGGTCTCTGTAAGCCTACTCCTGCCACCCCATTGTGGAGTGATCATGGTAGTGAACATATGGTGCAGTAGATGCTACAGAGGGGGAAACCTATTGGTGTCAAAAGACTTTACAAAGAGCTGTGGTTCATCTTCAGGAACCGGGGCTTTCCTGTCAGAAGAGTATAGGCTGCAGATGGATCAAGCTCATACTCGGACTCTAAAAGCCCTTCCCTTGGAATGTGAAGAGCTCTGTGAAGAAATCTGGTGGACAACTTGAGACTTACTCCTTTTACTTCTGTCCGGAGGACGTGGCGATCCTCATCAAAGCGAGCCGGGAGCCGAATAATGAAGCTGCTCAAGAAGCTCCCCGCCAGGTTTACAATCTGGGAGATCCTCTCTCTGAGCAAAGAGACTCGACAGGCGATCATCACTGCTCTGCAGACGCCTGCACACTTCGAGGCCTGTTTAGCTGAAGCGCTGCCGGAGGCCAGCATGACCTTCACTCAAGAAGACATGCTGCTCCCCACTACCAGCCATAATAGGCCATTGTACATGAGAGGGCATTTGAATGGAAGGGAGCTAAACAGGATCCTGATCGACCCTGACACTGCAGTCAACATTCTGCCCTACAGAATATATGAGAGGCACCACTTCAATGTGTGTCTCAAAAAAGTCGGGGACATGCGGATCGCCGGCTTCAATCAGAAATGTGAGGTGTCGATGGGAGTGGCAGAGTTCACGCTCACCCTGGCAGATTTCACTACAAAGGTGCAGTTTCATGTCATCGACTCGCGCACCTCATACAAAGCTCTACTTGGCCGCCCATGGCTACATGAAAATATGGTGGTGCCCTCTATACTCCACTAGTGCATCAAGTACAATCTTGAAGGAAGGGAAGAAAGGATATTTGCTGACCTTCATCTATTCGAGGTATTTGAATGTCACCTGGCGGACGCTAATCTATATGCAGAGCAGTCCCAGAGTATCTCTGAAGCCCAGACCCCCCTGGGGGCACGGAAAGCCACATCTAGAGACAACTGGTATCCACCACTGCCACGCGGATATGTCAATCCCAAGGCAGTCTCCCATATCACAGTCTCCGGGGAGGTGGCGCAGATAGATGGGCCGAACAGTCTATTTTATACGGCTGAAGAGCACCCTATTCGGGAGGACGCGGATTGCTATCTACCCGAAGATATTGAAAACCCGTCAGTCCCCATTCGGAGACTAGCATTTACCACTGATCGGATGGCCAGGACGTTTCAGAAATAGCATATCCCCTCCGGCCAATCTCAAAGGGACCGGGAAGCTTTCCAGAAGATGTGGCATCCCGCAAGTCTGGACAAAGAACTAAGGCGAGTCTCTCAGCATCCGGGGTTGGGCTTCACCCTGGAAGAATACTATTACAGTGGAAGGTATGAAGTTGACACTGTCTCCGCCTTCTACCCTGCTGAAGACAGCTCTCTGGGGGCAACTTTTGATGACTACCCAACAGAAGCTGAAGATGCTAAGCCAGTTCAGCTCACTAATCAAAAGACGGAGACCGTAATCCCTTGCCGATGCTGGGGGTAGGTTCATCCCTAGGAAATGGCTCTCCAAGCCAAATTTGATATGGCTAGCAACAGCGAAGCCGAAGACAAAGAGGAAACAGGGACCCCTCCCTCTAGTGGAGCCCTGCTCATGGCAATATCCGCGCCTCTCCTGCCAATCGGGGAAACTTCAGCCTGCCCTGATCAAAAGGCGTACGCTGCCAGGGAAGAAAAGGCCACTTCTACAGAAGATCCTCTGGAAGCTTTGACAACCTCAAACGGAGAAATCGAGGTTCTCGACCTCGAAGATAATACTCTGGAGTTCGTCGACCTTCAGCCAGCACCTCCAGAAATAGAGGACGGAGGCCAAGCCATAGTCGATGAGGTAATAGAAGTCAATCTGGGAAGCGAGGAGGACCCCAGGCCCACCTTCCTCAGTGCCCAGTTGTCCACAAAGGAGCAGGAACTATACATCCAGTTGTTGCAAGTATATCGGGACTGCTTTGCCTAGACTTATAAGGAGATGCTAGGACTGAGTCCCGCAATTTCACAGCATGAGCTGGCAATCAGCCCGGAAGCCGAGCCGGTGAAGTAGTCACCGTGGCGCATGAGACCGGAGCTCATCACCCAAATTTGCAAAGAGGTAGACAAGCTCATCGAAGTGAGATTTGTCTAAGAGAACCAATACACCACGTGGCTGGCGAATATCGTCCCCATGAAAAAGAAGAATGGTCAAATCTGGATATGTGTTGACTTCTGGGATCTGAATAAAGCCTGCCCCAAGGATGACTTTCCGGTGCCAATAACAAAAGTCATGATTGATGCCACAATTGGCCACGAAGCCTTGTCATTCATGGACGGGTCATCTGGCTACAACCAAATTTAGATTGCGGAACAAGACCGTGTTCACATCACCTTCCGAACCCTCAAAGGCATCTACCATTACAAGAGGATGCCGTTCGGGCTGAAGAATGCTGGCGCAACTTATCAGCGCATAATGACGAAGATATTTGATGAGCTGCTCTACCATAAAGTCGAGTGCTATATAGATGATCTGGTGGTTAAAACCAGAAGAAAAGAGGATCATCTGCAGGACCTCTGGGTTATTTTTCAGAGGCTAAGGTAGTATGAATTAAAGATGAACCCTATGAAATGCGCGTTCAGAGTGTCGAGCGGGAAATTCTTGGTGTTCATTGTCAGATATCGGGGGATCGAGATAGACCCCGCAAAGATCAAGGCAATCCAGGAGCTACCTGCACCAAGGAGCCTCTCTAAGCTGAGATCGCTGCAGGGCCGCTTGGCTTATATCCGGCGGTTTATTTCCAATCTGTCGGGGCGATGTCAGCCATTCCACAAGTTGATGATGAAAGATGTCCCCTTCTACTGGGATGAAGATTACCAGATAGCCCTCGATAAGCTGAAAGACTACCTGAAGACTCCTCCCGTGCTAGGTGCACCGGTGAAAGGGCGACCGCTGATATTGTACATAGCGGCCACCCACAACTCTCTAGGGGCAATGCTGGCCCAAAATAATGAAGAAGGGAAAGAGCAAGCCCTCTATTACCTCAGCCGAAGACTGGTTAGGACTGCGGGTGCATAAAGAAATTAGCCCTGCAGTCAGAAGACTCCAGGCCATTATTGATGGGCTCGAAGATTATGAACAGCCCAAGATCTAGCCCGTGGAGCTGAAGGAGTATGCCCCCTGGGAGGAGTTTGAGTCCCTCGAACTGGCTCCAGAATTAGAGACTAGGGCAGAGGAAGAACCTCTTCTGTGGGGTTAACTCCCCCAAGAGCGGCCACCAACCGTCGATGAAAAGAAGAAAGGAAAGAAGAGAAGGCCCAGAAATAAAAAGAAGAGTAGGGCCGTCATTTCATGCAACACCCTCTCGGTATTATTTGATATCGCCCTCTCCCTAGAAGAGGAAGAAGAAGAGGTATCCCTCGAATTGGCAGAAGTGAATCAGGCTGAAGCATGTATTTCCCAACATGCTACCAAGTCGGGAAGGAGGTGGGGATGCCCTCCTCAGGCCAACCACAACATCCTGCTCAGGGGAGAACAACCGTATCATATCCCCGAACCCAGGGTCCAAGGCATGGAGATTCTCCCTCCATCGGGCCTCTATCCTGAAGAATCAAATGGCTAGAGTGCCCCTTCATTCACTAAATTTCTGTCGGCTCAGAGGGGAAGACAATTAGGCCCCCGGGAGTCCCAGCTGACCAAAGGAGCAGGAGGCCCTTCGGCTCCGCCCGTAGTGAATCCTCCTCAGTCAAGAGAAGAGTTTGACAATATCTCGAACCTTGTCGAGTTTATGCAATAAAGAGGGGTGACCCAATAGACCCCGCAAGCTCAGTTGGCCTCCGACCTAACGGAGGAGGTACCCGTTGATTCGGTTCCCCAAGCCCAAGGTGGAGGCAGGCGTAGCAGAGCCAAAAAAATGAAGCTGCTCGAAGCCCGAGCGGACAGTAGAATAGTTAAATAGCTAAAGAGGATCCCAACAAGGTTTACCATCTAAGAGATTCTATCTTTAGATGAAGAGATGCGGCAAGCTGTTATCGCTGCACTCCAGATGCCAGCATATTTCAAAGCCTGCTTGGCAGAGATGCCACCTGAGGTAGCTGTAGCCTTTATAGAGGAGGACATGCTTCTGCCCACCTGTAGCCACAACAGGCCACTCTACATGAAGGGGCAGCTGAATTGGCAGCCCATCAACAGAGTCTTGATCGACCCAGGGGCAGCAGTGAACATACTCCCCTACCGAGTGTACTAGAAACATTACTTTGACATACAGCTAGTTGAGGTCAGGAACGTCAAGATTGTTGGCTTCAACCAGAAGTGCGAGGTCCCCATGGGAGTTGCAGAGTTCAACCTTTCCCTCAGTGACTTCACAACCAAGGTCTAGTTCCATGTGATCAACTCCAACACCTCCTATAAGGCGTTGCTCGGCCAGCCCTGGCTGCACCAGAACATGGTGGTACCATCCACCCTGCATCAATGCATCAAGTACCTCTACGACGGGAAAGAAGAAAGAATCTTCACCGATCTCCAACCTTTCGAGGTGTTTGAATGCCATTTATTGGATGCCACTTTTTACTTGGAGAAGTCGAAGCAAGCTCCCTAAATCACTCAGGAAAAAGGGAAAAAGAAGGTGGAGTCAGACTATTAGTTCCCTCTGCCATCGCCAGGCTACATGCCTCCTCCCCAGGTGTCATTCATCTCTGAAGCCGAAGGGGTGTTTAGGGCGGTACCCCCTCTCGTTTATCCTACGTCGGGGATGCCATATCTCAAAGATTTGTTGGAGGATGTTAGAGTCCAATCTGGGATCATCAAGCTTGTAGCAGAAGCCAACTATTAAGTAGTTGAATCACTGAAGATCTTCGAGGTGCCTAATTCTCAAGGTCCATCCACTATCTTCTATGTGGCCGGGGAAAAGTCGGTTAGAGGGGATGATGATTGTCAACTCCGCGACGAGCTGTACGACCTCTATGTCCTGATCATGGGACTTCCTGACATTACTGGCCGCGTAGTCGGAATGGCCCAAAGACAAGGGATTCCCTTTTATCAACCCTCTAGTCGGAGAGAAATGTTCAAGAAAATGGGGAACCCGCCAAACTTGGATCGGAGATTGTTGCAAATTACCCAACACCCGGGTTTGGGCTTTTCAATGGAAGACTACTATCAAGCCGATGTGATATCAATTTTGACTCCGTCTGGCGATGATCCTGCGGAAGCCACAGACTCGCAAGAAGTCCAGGGCCATAAGTATCATATGCCTCTGGCTGAGAAAGCTCAAGATGAAGAAGTGTTCCTTTGGAACCTGCCTCACTGTAGGGATACGGGGAAGGTCCCGCCTCCTCTGAGGGCCCAACCACGAATGGCTGCAGTAACAAGGTGCCCTCGCCCCTGCCTAGCATTGAAGCGAAGAACAATGGTACGATCCGCGCTCCCGGTTCCCCTCGGTACAACCCCACCATGCTTGCTCTGTATCATCAGCAATAATAGAAAATCGAGATGGTTAAGGCACGGCTGGCCGAAATAACCACACTCATGTCCAAATTGATCGAGGGCGCTCTCCGCCAACGAGATAGATGCACACGTCATTTACCGAATACTATCCCTACCGCCTCCATGCACTTGAAAAGGGGGGAGAGGGATGCAGCCGGTTCTTCAGCCAGATGGTCGACTGGACGAAGCCCTACACTGCAGGAGAGGATGCAAAAGCCTTACTCTTTCCCAAAGAATAAGACTCGAGGGATCTTCGACTAGGCCTGCCACTACGGCAAGGTCTCACTCCCAAAGTCTAAGAGGCCGCAAGATGCCCGAAGAAGTGGTGACCCCATGTTCTGCCCCTATCACCAAGTACTGGGTCACCCTATTGAAGACTATTACGTCTTCAAGGATATTACTCAAGACCTGATTGAGAAAGATGAGCTCATAATGGGAGACTATGCGGTGGCTCCGTCGTGTCCCCATGTGACGGGCATCCACGAAAGGGATATCTATACGGTATCAGTTCAGCATCAAACCTTTGAAGATGCAGCTGAGAATGAACAACCCTGGCCGCCAGTGGTGGAGCAGCCCCAAGCATGGCAAACAATCCCATTGGCTTCCGTGGAAGCTGTCAACGATGACTACCAAGAAGACCCCGAAAAAGTCCTATCCCTCTCCGCACAGGGGAGCCCCTCAAGGCCGCAGACGGCAAGCCAAGGAGGGCGGGAAGCAAGCAGTGCCTCAGTACCCAATGAGGCATGATGAGAGGATGCATATGGTGTCCTTGAAGTGAAAGATGGTGAAGACCAAGATTTCATCGACCTACTACCGGTGCCCCCGAAAATTGAAGATGGCGGCTAGGCCACTGTCGATGAGCTCATCAAGATCAACCTCGGCACTGAAAGTGACCCCAGGTTGACCTTTCTGAGTGCCCTTATACCTCCATAGGAGAGGGAACAATATGTGAAGTTGTTGCAAGAGTTCCGGGATTACTTTGCTTGAAACTACAAAGAGATGCCCAGCCTTAGCCCTGAGGTGACTCAACATATTTTGACTATTGATCCCAAGGTGGAGCCAGTGAAGCAGTCCCCCCGACACATGAGGCCGAAGCTGATAAACCAGATCTTCAAAGAAGTCGACAAGCTCATAGATGTCGATTTTGTAGTCGAGAACCAATATAGGCATTTTGCTGCCCTCCTTCGCCCACCGCCGCTGGTGGGCCGTCGTCGCTGCTCCGGCGTGGTGCTTCCTTCGACCCTCGTGCCCCTCACCCGCTCGGGATCTCACTCCGTCGGCCTTCCTGCAGCCTCCGGTGGCCTTGTTCGTCATGATCTGTGTTTACGGCGGTCGTCTGTCCCTGAGTCGTGTGGACGGCTGCTACGTCCTCTGTCACGGTGTTTACCATGGGCTCGTGCCTACGGTAGCTACCGCGCCCTGCTGCCCCTCCTTGTCTGCCTGTCGCTGCTGGTGGACTGCTCGGCTCTGCTCCGGCGTGGCCCCCCGACCACCCTTGTCTCCTGCCATCGCTCGAGGGCTCACCTTCTCCCGTCTTCTGGGTGGGTGGCCCTCCTTGCTCCGGTGTCCTTGCTGTGGGCCAGGCGACTACCTCCTCCGACAAGATTTAGTGTCTCCAGCTTCAACGTTCTGCGTCCTCCATGTCTACCTCGCGAGTCTCCGGTGAGTCCTCGCCTAGCTGTGCCGTCTCCGACGTCACAGCGGCCACGTTCCTACTGCTTTGCCCCTATGTTGGGCCTCATTGTAGTTTTCCCTCTTTTGGGCTTATTGGGCTTTGCCATGTGTTGTAATTGGGCTCCTCCCTTCCTTTGCAGGAGGCCCCCCCTCTCCCCCGGACCCTCGTTGTCCTATGTATCTCCACCCTTCTTCTCTCCTCTTTGCTTCTTATATATAAAATTTCTTGTAGGGTGGTCAGGGTCGAGCATCTCCCCTTGCCCCCTACAAGTATGACTTTATTTTTAAAAAGAATAATACACTACCTAGTTGGCCAACATTGTGCCAGTGAAGAAGAAGAAGAACAGATAAATCAGGATCTGTGTGGACTTTCGCGACCTGAATAAAGCCTACTCGAAGGATGACTTCCCGGTGCCCATCACCGAAGTGATGATTGATGTAACTACTGGACATGAGGCCCTGTCCTTTATGAACGGATCGTCTGGCTATAACCAAATCTAGATAGCTGAGCATGACCGAATTCACACGGCCTTCCCGACGCCTAAAGGGAAATTCCACTACAAAAAGATGCCCTTCGGCCTCAAGAACACTGGTGCCACATAACAGTGGGTGATGACCAAGATATTCGACGAGCTACTATATAACAAAGTCGAATGCTACATTGATGACTTGGTTGTCAAAACAAAGAAAAGGGGGGATCGTCTGAACGATCTCAGAATTGTCTTCGAGAGGCTCCGATAGTATGAGCTGAAAATGAACCCAATGAAGTGTGCCAATGGCATCTCCAGTGAGAAATTCCTCGGCTTCATTGTCCGATACAGGGGAATCGAAATCAACCCCTTTAAAAAAAAGGTATCCAGGAGCTACCCCCTCCGAAGAATCTGGGAGATTTAAGGTTCCTACAAGGCCGGCTGGCATACATCCGCAGGTTCATCTCCAACTTGTCGAGACGCTGCCAGCTGTTCCACAAATTGATGATGAAGAATGCACCTTTCAGCTGGAATCAGGAGTCTAGAGAGCCTTCGACTGGTTGAAGGATTATCTGAAGACCCCGCCTGTGATGGGGCACCCGCCAAAGGAAGGTCGCTTATTCTGTATATAGCTTCCACTGAATGTTCGCTGGGGGCAATGCTCGCCCAGAACAACGATGAGGGAAAGGAGCAAGCTCTCTACCACGTCAGCCGAAGACCGATGGGGGCGGAAGCAAAGTACACCCTGATCAAGAAAGTTTGCCTTGCCTTAGTCTTCGCAGTCAAGAAGCTGAGGCATTACATGCTATCGTATGAAGTGAGCCTAATATCCAAGGCTGACCCTGTCAAGCACATTGTCTCCCAGCCAGTCCCGAAAGGGCATCTTGGGAAGTGGGCCGTATCGCTAATGGAGTTCGACATCACTTGCATGCCGCAGAAGGCACTACAAGAAAATTGACATTTACCTACATTTGAAAAACGTAGGTATAGGTCTAAAAAAATGTAGGTAAAGCCTTTAGCCGCGTTTGCTTGCCACGCTTTCAAAGCGTGGCGCTTGCTCGCGTGACTATAGGTTATACCTACGAGAAATATAGGTATAGTTCGACCTATCCCTACGCTTTCAAAGCGTAGGAATAGCCTAGCAAAAAACGTAGGTAGATATCGACCTATACCTATGCTTTGAAAGCATAAGAATAGTCCAATAGAAGCGTACGTTAAAGACATATATACACACGCATATAAGAGGTACCTACGTTTATAAAAATGTAGGTATTACTTTTGGCCATGTAGTGAAAGAAACATGCATGTTGATTTCCTGAATACTTAAGTCCTTTTCTCTTAGCTTATTTAAAATATCAAACTGGATTTTGGTGTCAGAAAAATTAAAATACATGAATTGGCAAAACCAGCCAAATTGACTAATTAAAGATTCAAAATTAAATTCATACGGGCATTCAATCAGAGTTATACAATAGTGATCGTGCAGGGCGTGGGCAAGTATATCATCCACTTCGGCAAACAGACGTGTTTTTACAGGCTTCTGATCGTCAAAAGCCACACGATAAATATATCGGTGTACGGCTGAAATTTTGTTTTTTAAACCTGACTTCTATGAATAAACATTGGGCAATTTAAGGTTAAATACTGCATGTTTATTTACATAAAATGTCACTGGACACCACTCGAAGTTCAAACCGTAATTATGACCACATCTTTAAGTACATACATCTTACATATAATCATTGCATTACCCACTAACCATGTCATTATCTGTAATCATCTTCCAGCATCTTATATCCAACCACCTCTGGAACGTTCTCCTCCGTTCCAGCACATTCCCTGTAAACATTCCTGACCAATGATTGGCTACCTTAAGCACACCGAAGCCAGTAAATCACCACAATATGGCAGAGTCCTCTCATTTCATTCTACAATTGCCTCTCATACAGAATCCTCCACCTACAGCGAAGCCAGTAAATCACCACAATGGCAGGCTGCCATGATGAAGAACTCAAAGCACTAGAACTCAATCACACCTGGAGCAATACTTCTCTTCCACCTAGCAAGTTAACAGACTGTATGATGTAAATGGGTCCACCGGATAAAATATCATTCAGATGGTTCACTTGCTCGCTACAACTCATGCCTTGTAGCCAAAGGACACAACCAGATTGAAAGTCTTGACTACACCAAAACATTCGCATCCGTTGTAAAGTTTGTCACTGTTTGCTGCCTTCTGAAATTTGATGTTGTGAGGTGTTGGGCTATACGCCAACTAGACTCTAGCATTAATGCATTTTTACTTGGTGACTTAAAGGAAGAGGTTATATGAAAATTCTGTCGGCAACGGGCCTTCAAAGATAGGGGGAGAATCTTGTGTGTCGACTTCACAAATCAATATATGGTTTAAAAACAAGCTTCACGATGTTGGTTTCACAGGTTCATGACCTCGGCACTTCTTCAAGCTATTTTCAAACAATCATGAGCAGACTACTCCTTGTTCACATATCCTATAAGGAATCTTATTGCCATCGTCCTTATTTATGTGGACGACATTCTGGTCACTAGCAACGATAATATGCTCATACCCCTTCTCAAAAGTTACCTTGCTGCCCGGTTCCAACTTAAACATTTTGGGTGACCCCAAATAGTTTCTTGGGATAGAGATTGCACGGTCATCCATTGGTCTTTTCTTAAACCAGCGCAAATATGCCATCGACATCCTTCGTGGCACCAGGTTACTGGCAGCGAAACTAGCCATTACTCCCATGGACATGAATCACAAACTTCACAACGCCTTAGGCTCTCCATTAAAAGATTTGTCTTCCTACAAATGCCTCATTAATGGTCATTTATCATATCTAACAATCACACGACCAGACATCTCATATGCAGTCAGTGTGTTGAGTCAATTTATCTCTCGACCCACAGAACACCATTGGCATGCGGCTCTCCGAATTGTTCATTACATCAAAAACGCTCCAGGATCAGGAATTCTTCAAAGCTCCTCTGAACCACTACTGCAGTTACACATCTACTGTGATGCTGATTGGGCTTCATGCATGTCCCACTACACGCGCAGCTGTCTACGTACGTACGTACCACCGGTTATGTTGATGGTAAAAAGAAGCAGAGTCTCAAGGTCCTCTGTCGAATCTGAATGTCGGGCCATGGCATCAATGGCTTGTGAAGCTCAATGGCTTACGTATCTCCTCCAAGAACTTGACATTGATGCTGTGTGACAACCAGGCGGCTCTCCACATTGTAGCTAACCTTGTTTTCCACAAATGGACGAAACACATTGAACTAGACTATCATTTCATCCACGAATGACTCCAGGTTGGTCTGCTACACACAGCTCATATTTCCTCTACCGACCAACTTGCTGACGTCTTGACAAAGCCACTCGCCCAAGCACCGTTTTCTTCCCTTAAACTTCCAAACTGGTTCATCCTGCGCTCTCACTAGCTAGCTTGAGGGGGAGTCTTCCGTATAATCATTGCATTAGCAACTAATCATGTCATTATGTATCTGTAATCATCTTCCGGCATCTTCCATCCAACCACCTCTCGAACATTCTCCTCGGCTCCGGCACATTCTCTGCAAAGATTCCTAGCCAATGATCGATTGGCTACCTTAAGTAACAAACATGTAACATGACACCGCTATAAATTAATGCCAAAGGCTAGGGCATTTCACTCTCTTTTCATTTTCTACTTACTGCATCACAATAAATTTTATAAAAAGACAGGTACGCAATATAGAATATTATTTAACCGGCCAAACATAGTGGCCCATCCGAACATTGATTTCAAATGGTTGACGACACCAAAGAAAACGATAACGATAAAGACTATTTCGATTCAATTAGCTGCTTATTAATTTTTTAGAACATTGTTATGATATATGGTTTCAAAAAGTGGCAGCTGCATACTGATTAGAGTTGGAGGAGTCCCACGCCGAGTTGAGTCGGCGTCACATCTAATGAGTCGGATTAGAATACGGACCATATTCTGATTGCTTATTTTTATATTTATTTATCTTTAAACATCTAAGTGTTTTTTTTTTTGTTTCTAGACAACTAACCGAATATCTTCTCATCTTAAACGTTCTAAAGAATCTATGAATTTTGAACCCGCCAATTTGCTTTGATGTCCTTGTTCCAATTGTATATCAATTTATGTCTTGTTTTCTGCTAAGTGATTTGTGAAGCAAGGTTCATTTATTATGCAGTAAATTTCTGGCGGTGCACTTGGGACCTCTATCTTGAATCTTGCTAATGAATGTCTGAAGGAAGATATGCTGCAGACAGCAAGCAGATTTCAAGATGTCAAATGGTCATCCAGTCTGAGAGTCTTAATTTTTTGTGTATTTGTTGGTTAGTTCCACACTGTCTTCAGTCTTAGTATTAAGAGGAGCCTTGTATATTTGGGACTCAGACGGCTTTCCACTATATTATTTACCTTTAGGAGGTGTGCAGGTTAAGGCTCAAACATTGTCTGACACATTTTCTTGTGGAAAATCAAAATCTCCAGGGTTTATGGGAATTAATTGCAAAGTGCAGTTTGGTTGGTGACTGTGAGCATTTTTTTCCCCCATGTTCTGTGTCTTTAGGACAAAGGTCCTGCAGAGGTCCATTCCATGATCTCTTCTTCATCGGTGTTCTCATCCCTTTCTCCTTCCAGGTTAGTTTTGCCTATATATGCTAATCACTTTATATGTTGGTTGCCTTTGGGCATCTAGTGCCGTAGTTCATCAGCACTTGATCACCTTTCTGGTTGTGGCACTTTAGTCATCACTGTTGACCAAGATGTTAAGGCAAATAAGCCAGTTGAACTGGATTATGTTTGAATCTGTCTAGACTTTCCAATACTAGGGAATCTTAGCACATTGCTTTCAGGTTGCATGCAAATTTGGCAAATAGCTTATAAGCTAATATACTATCACATATCCCACAGGATCTGTACCGAGAGGGCTTTCCTGCTAACTGTAAGGGGTTCAGCTCTTCACAGTACCATTTTCATCACGGGGGTTAAGTTTAGAAAATTCAAGGTCAAAGGTTCTCAAAATAGGATTGCAGCGTAATCCTGTTTCCATGGATTATCTGTAATCAAGGTGATGATCACTTGCTGCGGTCATCACTCTGCAGCAATCTACTTTCTTCTGTGGGGCCTCCAGATTTCACAATTATAATTCTACAATATAATGTCCCTAAAATGCTTACATAGGGTAATATCTTGCCTAAATTCTCCCTTCTTGGGCCTCCCTACTTAATCATTAAATTGCACTCTTACCACTTAAAGTGGAATTTTAGAGAACAAATTGAAAGTGAATGCCTTCTTTAGCCCTATGATGAATGGTGTAGTTGCCTAGTAGAACTATCAGTTTTCCTGTTGCTATTTTCTGCTTTTGAAAGGACCATTGGATGTCAAATAAGCTGTGTGACTTTTTGTCTTTGATAACCTTTTGTAGCTATGAATCTATTTTGACCTTGGACAAGGAGAAGTATAAAGTGGAGGGGCCCATATACTACTATGTCTTCAACACTCTGCTCATTGCCTTGCTTGTCCTACATATTTACTGGTCGGTGTTAATCTTCCAGATGCTTGTAAAACAGATTCAGGCAAGAGGTCAGCTTGGTGATGATGTTCGGTCTGGTATGTGCTCTCTCACTGTTTAGTATGCAAAATGCATACGCAAACATTCTAGGCAGTGAAATTAGGATAGCAAATTTCCAGGCATTTTTGTGATGAATTTTAAATATCCTGTTCCCATATTAGAACCAAGTCAGACCTCCATGTGTACTTCCGTTGCATGTGATGATTATTTGAGCTTGTTCAGTGATGGTCGGCATGCACTTAAACTGCTAAAAGCATGTTGTGTGATTCCAGCCATCAATATCTGAAATTTTTTGTTTCTATGTAGATTCTGAAGGTGAAGATGAACATGAAGACTAACTCTGGAAGGAGGTTGGAGTCTAGCTGCAAGTAGGATTGCCAATGTGCTCCTATATGCCTCATGTGTCATAATGTGCAGGTTGTGGCCCCTGTCATTGTTCCTGTGTTCATCTGTTCTGCTCTATGAGTTCTGAACTTCAGATTACATGGAGACAGTAGAGCAAAACCTATTCCTACGAACACTTATTCTGATCCACTTATTGGAGGTCACATTATCACCCATTCAATGTTTTCTTCCCCTCCAGTGCTTATAAAGGGTACCTCATCATTTTTTACTTGTGGATTATGTAGGAAATTTAATTTATAGTCTTAATCTCCAGATCATCTGCTGGAAGTTTAATTTATATTTTTAATCTCTGGATCATCTGCAGGAAATTTAATTTATATTGTTCGATCTCCTGGATGAGATTAGTTCCACTAGATCTGAACGACAGAAATTGAACATTGGATAGTTACATTCCTGTCATTCTCCCTGCTTTTGTCCATCTCTTAGAAATCTTTGAAGAAATATCTCTATAGAATCTGAACATAAATTCTTGTAGAAAGATATGGATGCTAACGCACGACAGGCACATGGCTCAGTTGGCATGTGAAGCTCATCTTAGGTACTCTCAGAGCCAATGGTGTCTTTTTCCTATTTCTAAAGCTTACCCATCTTAAGATTCTTAACTGATTTACATGCTCTCTTGATCTGCAACCATGGGTAAACAATATATGATGAGAATTCAATTGTGTAGGTAAAGAAAATAGGACCCTTCTTTATGCTGCAGGTGATGAGATCCTAATGGTGCTAGATTGAACATCCCGACCAAGTGGCCTATGGTTAGTAGTTTCCTGCTTAATAAAAAGGAATTCTGGCTGTAGAATTATCCCTAATCATACCAGTTTGCCACCTTAAGCCAACCGGGTACTCCTTATTGACTCTTTTGGAACCGCAACATGAAGCGCAACCTC
The DNA here is from genome assembly GCA_024336825.1 of Amorphophallus titanum. Classification (NCBI taxonomy): domain Eukaryota; kingdom Viridiplantae; phylum Streptophyta; class Magnoliopsida; order Alismatales; family Araceae; genus Amorphophallus; species Amorphophallus titanum. The sequence continues at coordinate 16,204,050 of JANBPO010009603.1, read as the reverse complement.
AAGGTTGTGTCTGCTTCCGTCGACGATCGCCTGTTTCACATCGCAACTGACAAGATCGCGGCAGCGGATCTGCGCGCTGGCAAGCTTTACCAAGTTGCAGCTGCGCTTGCATACAGCCTGCAATCCCTCGACTCGACCTCGAACTGGCCTCGGCGATTCGTGGAGCTTGTCGAAGCTTTCCCAGGGCTCCCTATCGGCCTTGATCCTCTGAGCAGCATGGGGATTCCGACCACGTGGCGAGGCGAACGTCTGTGGGCTTGAAGTCTTCTCTTAAACGCACTGGCGCGCAGCTGAAACGTCTCGCTCGAGTTCGGTCGTCGAAACCCGAAACTTGGTTAGAACCTCAGGCTCAAACATCATTTCGAGCTTTTGCCCACAATTGAGGAACCGCGACCATGAGACACAGTCACCGAAAGTGGTCAAAAAGTGGTCAAGAAATCAGCGCCTGGGATAGCTCAATCACGAAATTGCAGACACTATGGGTGGCCAGATAGTGTCTCTGACCAGCATTTGTAGCGAGGGCGGGACTCGAACCCGCGACACCACGATTATGAGCCGTGTGCTCGAATCGCTCGGTTCTGAAGAGTCCTGCTTGATCTGCGTCAGTTGATTTTCCGCGGAGAACGGTCGCATACGGTCTTGTTCGATCACATCGCGGGTCGGCAAGGTGTGGGCAAAATGTGGTCACACGCCCGACCGTTTTGAGCGCTGCTTGGCTCTCCCAGTTTGTTCGGTCTCTGTTGCGGATTGATTTGAGCGCGCGACAAGCTTTTGCAACTTCTTGAGCGATTGATGTTCACCAATGCCATTGATGCCCCAAGGCTCCACGCCGATCTCTTGATCCGTTGGAAGCCTCGACATGCTGTAAATACGGAATCCCGTGCCATCTGTTGGCACAACGCTGATCGGCAATCCTTCAGGATTGCCAGCATCGAGTTCGGCAAGAACGGCAGCTGAATTTTCAACCTGAGCGCTTTGGTGGAACACGGTCACGTCGCCGACTTCGAGCCTTCGACCGAGCAACTCCATGCTCCATCCTTCTTGCTGCAGAGCTATTGCGTTGGGAGTTTTTACAAACGACCGGATTGCCTCATCCGCGAAACCGGTGAGGCTCAAGGTCATTCCGCCAGCGTTGGGGATGATGCTCACCTTTCCTTCGAGCATGTGGCGGATTACGCGTAGCCAGACACGGTCCTCCGCAGTCGGGAGCACTTCTGGGAATTCGAAGGAAATGTCGAGGCCACGCTCAAGGGCTGCCATGTCCTCGACCATCTCAGTAAATTGCGAATCAACTTCGAGCGCCGGAGTGCTCCCTGAAAGTGTGGCGGCGGTGCTTAGCCCGTCAACGCTCAGCTCAACCGTCGCCTGGTCTTCGATCGAATTGAGCAGGCGAATTGCTCGCTGGATCTCGATGGCGCTGCTCCCTGTGGAATCAAGTCTTAGATCCACAGTCGCCGTGGAATCGTGGTTCAGCGGAAATCGCCAATGCTGGTGGAGGCCGCCTTCGAACCGTACATCCACGCTCCCGCCGAGCTTTCCTGCTCCCCAATTCGTGACCTTGCCGCTGAGAGAGGCGAGGACGCGGCCGGCGGCATCTTTGCTCGTGATTCTGGCCGGGCCGCCCGGTTTACGAATGGATTGTGGCTGGAAGGACACTTCGCCAGGGCCGCCCTCCTCGGCGAACCAGTCCGGTCCAATCTTGGTGAAAGATTGGACGACCTCTGCTGGAAGAATCACCGGCTTCGACGCACCGTAGTTGAGCGTATCGACGAGGCTCTTGCGAAGATCTTCGTGCTCCCGGTTGAACTGCGTGACAAGTTTGATGGATAAGGGCTCGCGGGTCGCGGCGTCAGGACGTTTCGCGAAAAGCTGTTCGGTTACCGTTCCGTCCGGCGCGAAGCTGATGGTTGAGTCCCAGAAAGCGCTTCGCGCCGCCGCGCGTTGATGGAGGCGCACGACCTCGCTCGCGAGGTCGCCCGGTGCGGTCAGCGCTGCCTGCTCGCGACCGACGAGTTTCAGGGCTGCGCGCGCAACGTCGCGTGTTGCGCGATCTTCAATGTCGGGATATTTCGTAAGAAGGTCGTTGAGTTCTGACCTTCCGAAGAATCGCGCTCGAACCGCTTTGCCGCTGCCAAGGAGCGTGATGTGGCGACGTTCCGAGATGGTGCCGTCGCACGGAACTACTAGTGTCCAGACCGGTGGTGCTTCCGACATTGCGGTCTCGAACGATCCGCTGATTTGTTTTCGACGATCGATGAATTTGTTCGAAAAGCCTTCCGGGAAGTACTTCAATTGCAGGATCTCGACCAGCTGATCTGTCTTCTTCACTCGAACGTCGACGTCGATTCCGCCGTCGCCGCCGCGCCCGTCGATCACCCGCGTGTAGAGCCCTGGCTTCGTGTTGTAGTCACGGAGAAGCAGTTGCTGCGCAAGTTCATTGAAGTCGTCCTCCGAGATGCGGCGCCAGTTAACGCGGGACTCGTCCATATCAGCGTGTAGCCCGCATGCTGAAGGGTTGTCGTAGTCCCTGGATTGGATGTGTATTCAGCGGGGAAGTAGTCATCTGCGCCGCATTTCAGAAGAGGGTGGGCTCAGGCTCGGGCGCGCGCTCCGGACGCATCAAGAGTTCGAAGAACCGAGTGTTGATAAAGATGCGTTCACGTCCTGCGCGAACGTCGATTAGAGCGCCGCCTTCCACCAAGGAATTCAGCCAGTTAGTCGCTGTCGGCCGAGAAACGGAGCACCGCTGGACAACGTTGGCGTGAAAAATAACTGGCCAAGGCTGAAAAATATTTGGTTGGGATAACATATACCACGGTATGGGTGAATAATAGACAACGGGGCTGAAGCCATTGAAAACATGAAGAAGAGATGTTGCAACGTCAACGTAGTCTCACAGCAGCATCGACACAACCTAGTTTGGAAAGCTTTGAAGATCACACAGAACACAAGGCTAACAAATGAAAGGTTAAGGGTGATAAATAAATGCCATGGATGACAAATAGACTGGAAAGGATGAATAATAGCTAATGACGGTGACATATGAATAATAGAAGTGAAGAAGAATGAGCAGCTATGGCACTTGAGAATCAACTTGAAAAACTCTCATGAGGATGACAAATGTCTAAGATCTGTGAAGATTGACTCATGAGGATGATATATGGAGCAGCAGAGTTAACCAAAAGTCAACAATAATGAAGAACGGTCAACAAGAGTGAAAAATACTTCGTGCTGGGAACAAAAGACTTATCAGTGACAGCCAGAGCCTTAGTAGTAACAAATGAAGCCTGAATGGTGTATAATATACACCTAAGGCTGACAAATAGATTTTGGCGATGGCTCAAGGCTAAATTGGAAAAAGCAAGGGCGATGGCTATTTAGCACAAGGGTGACAAATAGCCAATATGTGTAAGAAATAGCCAATATGTCTGAAAAATAGGCATTAAGGGTATAAAATAGGTTCCGACAGGTGATAAATGGCTGGGCGAGTGGAAGACTTAAAGGAGACACGTGCTTTCGACCTCCAATCATTGGCACACGATCCTAGGCACCTGACAGGTTCCATACAAGGCTAAATTGTCAGAACATTCCCTTCAAAAGTCTTGGACAAATGAAAATTCAAATTAAAGCAAGGCCAAATCAAAGATTCTAATGCTCTGCCACTCCTATATATATACAAGAGTTCGAAAGATAGAAGGAAAGAGAAAAAATGAAGGTGGGAGAGAAAAACTATCTGAATCTACTGAGAGAGTGCTCTTCAAGAGATAGAGAGAGCTGGCTTGTGAGCTAGAGAAAAAGAAAGAGAATGAGAAAGAGAGAGAGAAGGAAGGAGAAGAAGTGATATCAAGCAACTCGAGAAGGCTTTTAGAGAAAGCTCTTGAACCAAGTTCAAAGCTACATTCTGTTTCATCTACTACTGTGTTTCATCTTTCGATTGATCATATTTTTGCTTTCGTTCTTTGATTCTAGTTGAATTGTAGTTCTCTGATAGTGCATTGGTGCACTGATCAGAGGTGTGATCAGTGGGTTACTGGTCACATTCTGGTTTGCATACCAGGGTGCGAGGGTGTTCCTCGTGTGCCGCCTTTGTGCAGTGTTTCCAGCTCTATTGGTTAGAGTTAGGGGTGTACTCAACATGGTGTTGAGCACGGTTCTTCCCTCTGGATTGTCAGAGGAAGGGAGGAGGTTGTTCCTCTGTTGGAAGCTGTGTGATCAACTTTTGTAAGCGAATTTATTTGTGGTTAACCATGTGCTAGTTAAGCCTCATCAGGATTGGGTGAGGGGTGGACGTAGATTGTTGGAAGTAATCGAACCACCTAAAAATGTTTGTGTAATGTGTTTGATTTTCATTTAATCTACCTCATTCTTATCTGGACTAGGTATATAAAAAGGTGCTACACTTTGCGTGAGGAAGTCCTCGGGTTTGTCCTTCGCCTCGTACCTGTCCTAGCATACTGTTTCATTGTGGGTGCATCTTGAGTGTTTGTGAGTGTGTCTGCTTGATTTCCTTAACTAAATGCATTATACTAAATTTCTGTTTACCTCCATTGAATCTGAGCTAGGTGCGAAGTCTTTAAGCTAGTTTGTTTTTCAAAAAAGGGGCTGATCTATTCACCCCCTCTAGATCCACTTTGCCATTCTCAACAGTTGGTATCAGAGCTAGGCTTCCCACAATGTGGTCCAATGGCCAGTGAAGAGCTGAAATTGGGAATGGTCATAGTTTCATAGCTGAGGGTCATTCTATTAATCGTCCATCATTTTTTGACGGAACAAATTATCTTTACTGGAAAAACAGGATGGAAGTGTTTCTGCGGGCACAGAGCCACGAACTTTGGAGGGTGATCAGCCGTGGTCCATTTCAACAACATGAAGATGAGAACATATGGGCCAAAGAACAAGTTTGATTGTCAACGGTCAATTAGAGCTCGATGAAGGTGATGCAATGTGCAGTTCATCCAAATCAATATTCTAGCATTTATGCATGCAAGTCAGCTAAGCAAATGTGGGACAAGCTCGAATTGATATATGAGGGAACGTCCCAGGTGAGAGCTACAAAAGTAAACATTCTGGTCTCTGAATACGAAATGTTTAAGATGAAGCATAATGAGACCATCAGTGAAATATTTTCTAGATTGTCAGAACTTACTAATAATCTTAGAGCATTAGGCAAGGATTATTCTAACAATGATATTGTTAGAAAGATACTCAGGTCCCTTCCCCCAACGTGGGACACTAAGGCCACTATCATTGAAGATGCCAGGGATCTAACAACCATGTCAGTAGATGATCTGATTGGTTCCTTGATGACATACGAAATCAACTTCAAACCAAATGGAGAGGAGCACAAGAAGAAGCCAATAGCTCTCAAAGGGTGCGAGAGCAATGAAGAAGGTAGTGATGATTCTGAGCACCTTTCTGATTTAGATGATCATCAACAGGCCATGTTGACCAGACATTTTTCAGAGTTCCTCAAATCTAGAGGTAAGATCTTTAGGACAAAGATGCCACAATAGAAGGGTAAGTCCTCGAACTTCAAGTCTGATAAGAATAAGCAAGAAGCCCAGGCACATGAGAGGAGAGTGCCTAGAATTGAAGAGAAAGTTTAAGAAGGACATGCTCAAAAAGCCCAAAGCTATAGTCACCACCTGGAGCGATGAGAAGGAAGAGCAGTCCTAAGAAGAGCTCGGGGAGCTCGTGGAAAGAATGTGCCTCATGGCACATATGGATGACTCAGCCGAGATATTCCTTGAAGCCAGAGGGAGCAAATGGTACCTAGACAACAGTTGCTCAAGGCATATGACAGAGGACAAGAAGGTGTTCTCTACACTGCAGGACAAGGATGGAGGCTCAGTTACCTTTGGAGGAAAAGACGAAGGTAAAATCATTGGGATCGACAACATTGGTAAGAATTCTGAAACTCTAATCTAGAATGTGCTTTTGGTAAAGGGCTTAAATTATATGGGACGGTGATACGTAACGCCACAGAATGGTGTGGGCCACAGGAGTCTAGGTGGAAGTTCACTCTCAAGTCTTTGCAGTACTCTTTCATTCGTTATGTGTGTGGGCCTCCTGTGTTTGCAGTAGTTGTTCGGTTCCATGAATAACAAAGATGTGAAAACTCATGAAAATGTGATAATGTGTAAATTACTTATTTTCTGAGGTCTCGTTGCATGCATGGGTACCTTACATGTTAGTTAAAGAATATGTACTTTCCTCATATGAGTTATTTTAAGTAGATGATAATGAATAGATTATGCTAATATTAACGTCTGAACTATATATATAATTTGGTTATATAGATGTGAGTTAACCCCGATTTGTTTAGGCTACCTACTGAGCGTCACACCCACCCCTTTGTGACACACATTTTCAGGAGACATAGAGGATTTTGAGGAAGGGGCAGCAGCTGAGGAGTAGTGCTAACTCATAGATCATCTAGGTATGCTATGGATGAGTGTCCCTCTTATTTATATGGTTATAGGGTGGTGAGCCTTTGTGGACTCAGGTTTATTTTGGAACACTGACATGTACTCTCCTTTGGAAATTATGAATGGTTGAAATGCCACTTTCGTTTCCTGTAATTGTGGTTTCTCTCTCTCTCATGCGAATGTATGCATGTTCATGAATTTGTGCTTCTGCGATACATACGAAGTAATGTCTCGAGGTCCGATGGTTGAAAAGAAAAAAAATGTGCCCATAAATTGGGAATCGGATCTCGGGACGTTATAGAGTGGTATCAGAGCACAAGAGACAAACCATGGTTACAACCATTCCAAATGTCTAAGTAGTAGAAGAAGAGACAGGCTAGAGTGACACAGGGTAGAGTATAATTAGAATCTATTTAGAACAAACCCTCACTTCATAATTGCTTATTTCTCAAAACTATGCCGCTAAGGAGGCAAAGAGATCTCCCCCGGGCGGATGAGAGGGGATCGGGGGTAGATGACCCAAATGGGGCGAATGACGGGGTTGTCCATGCTCCAGCGGTTGGCGTCGGATAGATGCCCAATGCGAGAATTAATCTGGAGGGGTTTATGCAGAGCTTCCAAGGGATGATGCAGGCCATGCAGCAACAGATACTGTAGCAGCCCGCACCTACACCACGTCATGACCTGTCGGCACTTAATCAGTTCCTGAGGTTGGAGCCTCCTATTTTTAAGGGGGAGAGCCATCCAGAGATGGCTAAGTCATGGCTCAGCGAAATGGAGAAGAAATTTCACGTAATGCGATGTCCCAAGGATGAGAAGGTGAATCTGGCAGCCTATGTATTACAAGATCAGTTGACTTGTGCTGGAAGGCCAAGATGAGGACCACCTTCGCGGACTACTACGATGGCGACATATTATGGGTAGAGTTCCTACCTGTCTTCCGGGAAAAGTATTTCCCCGAACATGTACGAGACGCTAAGGAGCAAGAGTTCTTGAACCTCGAACAAGGAAGCATGTCAGTAGCAGACTATGAGGCCAGATTCTCCGCTCTAGGCCAGTATGCTCCACACATATTCGATGACACACGTCGAAAGGAGAAGAAATTCGTCAACGGGTTGCATGGCAGCATCCGACGCTATGTGGCTACCCAAGACCCGACTCCTACACTGTGGCATTAAGGCTTGCTCATCTAGCCGAGCAAGAGAATGCAAGGTCATAATCGAAACCATAAACCATAAGAGGCATATAGAGTAAACTCTAAGAAATGCTCTAAGAAATACTCGTGTAGGTTCACCAAGGAGTAGAAGAAGATGGGCAAAAGGCCTATGCCTGGAGGGAGGCTGGATAAGGGAAAGGCGGCACGTCAAGAGCTAATGCCTAAGAACAAGCCGAGGGCTCCGTTCTGCGTCTATTGTGGGTGCAACCATCCGGGGCAGGAGTGCTGGAGGACAAAGGACAAGTGCTACGAATGCGGCGAGTCTGGACATATTGCAAGGAACTGCCCCAAGAAGGCTCAACAAAAGTCATTTCCCCAGCAAGAGAAGATTTAGTACAGAGGGCGAGTCTATGCACTGATGCAAGAAGAGGCAGATAGTACCCCTACCATGGCTGAAGGTATGCTCCTTGTGGATAATGTTTATGCAAAGGTCTTGTTTGACCCAGGGGCTACACACATGTTCATATCCACTAGCTTTGCTAATCAACTGAAGAACTGACCCCATGCCACATTCTTCAGGGAAATGTTAGTTAGTACACCAACCGGGAAACAAGTCCACACCAAGCTTGTGATCCCTACTATTGAGGTAAAAACCAATGGGAGGATATTGCTAGGGGAAACATACATCCTAGATATGAACGACTTTGATCTCATTCTGGGAATGGACTGGTTAGACAAACACTACGCTCTCTTGGACATCAATAGAAGTGTCGACACTTCAGCTGAAGAGTGTCGACACCGTCAATGACGCACAAAGCGGATCTGAATTCGATAGCAACCTATTTCCATGATCCACAATCACTCGTTGGGATTCAATTTGTACAAGAAAGATGCTTCTGGAAGGTCACTTTTTCAGAAGGAATCATCGGGTGACAATGGCATCTTCCAAAAGTGGTCCCCACTGCAGATGTTACTCTATTTCTACTCATGCTCTTTGTGTACACGGGAGAAAAGACAAGAGAAGGGTACGTAGAAGAAAGAGAACGTGGGAGAGCGACGTCTAGCAATAGTAGAGCCTGCGAGAGATAGCTTGAGCAAGAGGCTTTCGAAGCCTCATCCTCTCCAGAAGCTGCAGAATGGGTTGGAAGAGATAGCGCAGTGTAGGAGATTCACAGAAATCTTGTCATCCCTTCCTTCAGGCAAGAAAGCACCACGGTGATTCCTCTTCAGTTTCTAAAGCCCAGCCAGCAAGGAAGGTTCCGTCTCAAGATGTCTACACCATTGCTGGAAGTCTCCTCTTGCATCTCCTTAAGTTCATGCTGAAGAGACCACAAATATGGAAGCCAACCAGAGCGTCATCCAGTCAACAGACAAGGCATTTTCTAATCCATTTTTATCGAAACATTCTGTCTGTTTGTCAACTTCTTTCTTATTTTCCTTGTTATACTCAGACTTCTACACTATTCCCTACGTGTGTGTAGGAAGACAGACTGAGTGAAGCTCAATTTTGTTGGTTTGGGTTGTGTACGCCCGCAAGCTATTAGTCAGTCAGTTGGAGAGTATTTTCTCTCTGTGTGAAGCTGTGAATCAGCGGTTAGTGCTTGGGCACTAGTGAAGCCTCACTCAGTTGAGAGAGGGGTGGACGTTGGTCTCTAGATAGAGACCGAACCACCTTAAAAACTCCTATTTCTTTAGCTTATGTAATTGCTTGCTTTGGTGATAGATGCTTGTTTAGGCACGCTACTTCATCCTTCTTCTTGCATTTAGCTAAACACGAGTACGTTATCTTCCCTTATAGCTACAAAGTTTTTCAATCTCTAACTTGTTCATAAAAGAAAGGGACTGATCTATTCACCACTCCCCTTTAGATCCTCCAATCCCTTCTATCAGGAGTGTGAGTAGAGCTTTATGGAGCTGAAGATGTTGCTCACTATCGCTCCGGTGTTGGTGTTACCTTCAGGATCGGGAGGTTTCGTGGTGTATATAGATGCTTCTAGGGTAGGTTTGGGCGCGGTGTTGATGCAACATGGTAGAGTTGTGGCGTATGCATCTCTTCAGTTGAAGCTAAATGAGGTGAACTATCCTACCCATGATCTTGAGTTGGCGGCGGTGATCTTCACTCTAAAGATCTAGAGGCATTTTCTTTATGGTGAGAAGTTTGAGATTTTTGCTGACCATTAGAATTTGAGGTATGTGTTTACCCAGAAGGATCTAAACCTCAGGTAGAGGAGGTGGATGGAGTACATAAAGGATTATGATTTCACTTTGTCCTATCAGCCTGGCAGGATGAATGTTGTGGCTGATGCCTTGGGCAGGAAGGTGGTGATCAGTCAGATGTTGTTGCAGAAGTGGAGGTTATGGGAGCAAGTATTGGCCATGACTTTTAGGCTCAAGGTCCCACAGGATTAGGGTTCGACTATTTTCGCGAGCTTGATAGTCACACTAGCTATTCGTCGCCAGGTGATAGAGGCTCAGCGTGCGGATCCAGAGCTACCTCAAATTCTATCAATGGCCGAGGTGGAGTTTGGCGAGGATGGAGCTATGAGGTTCAGAGGTATGCTATACGTCCTAGTCGAGGAGCAGGTGAGGTGCGTGGTGTTACGGGAGGCTCATGGGAGAAGGTACACCGTGCATATGGGATCAGTGAAGATGTACCAAAATTTGATGAGATAGTTCTAGTGGCCTAGAATGAAGAGAAATGTCGCGGAGTTTATGGCCAAATGTCTGATCTGTCAGCATGTGAAGGTGGAGCACCAGCGACTGGGTGGTACACTTCAGCCCTTAGAGATCCCTGCGTTGAAGTGTGACCACGTGACCACTGATTTCGTGGTTGGGTTGCCGAGGACATTCAATGGACATGATAGTATTTAGTTGTTGCTAGATAGACTGACGAAGACGGCTTGGTTGTTGCTGATCAAAGTCAATTAGAGTGTGCATAAGCTGGCCCAGCTATATGTGGAGCGGATCATTTCGTTGTATGGAGTTCCCATCTCCATTATGTCCGATCGTGATCCTTGCTTCACTTCGGGAATTTAGAGGAGCTTCTAGAGAGCTATGGGCACGGAGTTGGCGTTTAGGTCAGCTTACCATCCTCAGTCAGACGGTCAGTCTGAGAGGACCATCCAGACTTTGGAGGAGATGTTGAGGTCATGTTGCCTGGAGTGGCAAGAGAGTTGGATCCACCATTTGTCATGAGTGGAGTTCGCCTACAACAATAGCTATCATTCGAGCATTGGTATGGCTCCATATGAGGCATTGTATGGGCGATCGTGTCGGACTCCGCTTGATTGGTTTGAGGTGGGTGAGCGTGTCCTGACAGGACCGGATTTGGTGCAGTAGTCTGTTGAGGTGGAGCATTTCATTCGACAGAAGATGTTGTCGACGTAGAGTCGGCACAAGAGTTATGCCAATCGGAGAAGGAAACCCCTCAATTTTGCCGTGGGAGATCGAGTGTTTCTGAGAGTCTCCCCCATGAAGGGTGTGATGCACTTTGGCAGGTGTCGGATGTTGAGTCCCCGATATATTGATCCTTTTCCCATTGTTGAGCCCCGAATATGACTCAACATTCAAATTTGAATTTGAATTTTTGTTTGGCAAAAACAGTTCCTTTCCAGGTGGAATCTCGGATGCTATTTTTCCTTGTAGCACATTTGAATTCCCTAAGTTTTTCTCTACCAGGATTGATTGAACTGAATCTAATTGTGCTAGATCTTCCATCTGCTCTAGAAAATTAGCTAAAGAATTGAACTTATTTACTGTAGGAATTGCCTGATGATCCTTGGAGTGAACGGAATCTTTATGTACACCATTCTGCTCTGAAAAAGTAACTAAAGAATTGGCTTTGTTATTGGTTGAGATAGTCATATCAGGAATGGGATTATCCTTAGTCATTGGCTTCTAAGAATGAGTCTTCTCCTTCTGTGAAAAATTCTTCCTGAATGAACCACTACCAGAAATACAAAATCCGTCAAGATGGCCAAGAGACTTGCAAGCAGAGCATGAACTAGGTTTCCAGGGATCAGATACAAGAATTCTGCACTGCCTACCTTCCAAGTCCTTGAAGAAGACCTCATCTGGAAGTTCTATCTCTGCTGACACCAAGACACAGGCTCTTGCATAGGCAAGTCGTTGCCTGGAAGTAGTAAGCTTGTCAAGATGAAGAGGAATTCCAATCAGGCTGCAGATTCGACTAAAAAATTTCTTAGTCCAAAGGTGTAGGGGTACACCATGAAGAGTAACCCTTTAGGGGACCATCGTCGAAGGATCATAGAATGCCCCTTAATTGTCCAAAACCCTTCCTGTATGCGCTGCAAATCTTCCTCAAGGTTGAATTTGCATAGAAAGAAACCATTGTCTAACATGAATAACTGGAACCCATTTGGACTCCATCGGCTTTTGATGAATGCCTACAGGGGCATAAAGGATGTAGATAAACCCACAACATAACCCCCAGAGCTTGGGACCATACCTCTTTTAACTCTTCTGAATCCTCTGATTCACATACGGCAATGTTCTTGGAGTCTATTGAAGATGGCTGCAAGAACTCCAGTTTACGGTCTTGGGTAGGCTCCGGAGCTTTAAAGAGACTGGTCCAGGCCTACGAGTGTGAAGAGATCCACACAGGAGGCTTGGAGTGAGACGTTGAATGACCCCTGGCCCCTCGAGCAGAGGAAGGCCTTCTCCCGTCTGAAGTAGAAGTTTGACGCAGATTCTGTAGTGGTGGAACAGAATCTTTGTCTAAACTTGCGAAAGCATCATTCCACGGACAGGAAGAAGAACCACCTTGAGTCCCAAGCGGAGGCTCATCAAGACTTCTCTCACCACGCATACCTCCCGACTGGCTCTTGCAATCAGGAAGAGACTCTCGTGCAAGCAATGCAGAAGGAGGGTTCTACAATGGAGCAGTGGGTAAGCTGGAAGAAACAGCTCCTCGCGGTTCCTGTTGAGACGAAGCTCAGGTGGGGATGCCAGAGTTTCTCTCTCCTCTCACCATCTCTCCTCCGAAGTGCAACAAGAAATCTCCCTCTTTATCCTCTGTAGAATACCACGCGCAGAATGTCACACGCCCTCATGAATTGTTGCAATTAAGATTGCTGCTGCTGCTGCTACAAAGAGCTGTTCAGTTTTGTTTCTACTGCTGGTCGAGAGGCCTGATGTTTGAAGCCCTTGAGCTTCTAAGAACAGTAATTGATTTATTGAGCTGTGAGGTTGATGCAGTTCGGTTGTACTCACTGAGGCATTTCATAAAACACTCTTTTGTTGTAGTGACCTTGTGTTGGTGTAGATGCAAGATGCATCAACCTGTCTTTAGAATGATCAGACCTTGCCTCTTAAGTGCACAGACTTGTTTAGTCTTGAAATGCTGATGTGCACTGACCTATTCAGTATTAAATACTTCATGTGCATGTTAAGGAAGGATACATGCATCGACATGTTTTGACTCAATGCATGAACTAATATGAATGCATCGACCTTGCAAGTATGAAGACTTCAAATGTTCGTATGCACTGACCTGACAGTATGAATATATGAAGATGCACTGACATGAAGATTCCAAAAGAATTTCTACACTGGCCTGGGTCCAGTGACTAACATTGTGCTTAGACCTACTAGATGTGATGCTTACATGAGAATTTGTCAGATAGAATGAATGCATGTTTGTGCACTGACTTTGCTTAAAGCAAGATACAATGTGCACTGACCTTGCTGGACATGGGATTCAATGTGCACCGACCTTGCTGAATGCAAGATCTAATGTGCACCGACTTTATAAGCGAACAGCAAGACATGCACTGATCTAATAGACATAAGACGTGTATGTGCACCGACCTAACGGTCTCAAAATGATTATGTGCACTGACCAATCAACGTGCAAGCACACACACATGCATCGACCTTATGCTGCAACCACTAGCTAACAAGCATCAATCTAACTATAGTGTGCATTGACCTAAGCACATGCAATGCACAATATGCACTAACCTTATAACACATAATCAACACATGTGAGTAGGCCTTCTAGACCAACTTGCAAATGTGCACCGACCATCTAATGCAAAATGCATATGTGCATCAACCTTAAAGTGCATGACTTCTACATGTGCATCGACCTGATAGACAAAGTGCATATGTACATCAACCTTTAAGATGGATGTTGTATATGTGCATCGACCTTTAAGCTTAAGCAACATATGTGCATCGACCTTCTTGGTCTGAAACATATGTGCATCGACCTTTAAGATGAACAATGCACATGTGCATCGACCTTTTAGTCTAAGCAACATATGTGCATCAACCTTCAGAGTTAATGACATATACATGCATAGACCTGATAACTGAGAGCACAAATCTAATCAAGTCATTAAGGTTCTAAAGGAGAAACAATTGAAAATTTTTGAGCATCATTTAGGGAACTTGGTTGATCTTGAGTGTCTTCCCCTCTTTCCACATATATATTGTTAGAGTCATCTAGTCTAAAATTGCTCATTGTATGTTTATTTTGTGTTGTTTCAATTTTTGCTAAGGTGTTGAATTTACATGTGCAGTTACTTTCGTTCGGTAAAGTCATCTCCTAGGGGTAATTACTTTTCCACATTCTATTCCAATCCTCTTTTCGAGTCCACCATGGCTTCTTTCAATCCTTCCTGCTCCCAAGAGGAATCTCTTCCTCAAGGGCTTTTGGAAGATCATTCTAGGATCATCTCATTCCCATCCGGAGAGGGGTCCGCTCCTCCTCCATCCTCCATCCCTATCCTCAGTGCCCAATCCACTCTGTCTCCTTCTGCCAATTCCATTCTCCAGATGGTGGCCTAGTTGGACCTGGCCCAACTTCAGGCAGTCTATCAGGCTACGCAAGGGTCCAATACCCCACCTCCCACGATTACGCAAGGCCTGTCTAATGCCTCCATTTCCCAGCCCAGGGTTGATGGGCCCACCATTTAGCCTAATCCAATTGATCTCACTCCGGTCCAACCTAGGGCCATCACCTTCCCTAGCCTGGAAATGGGCCGGTCCTCTGGTTTGACCTAACAATCTTCTGATAAGGGAAATCTATTTTCCCTTCTTCTATCTAAGCAGATCATTCTATGTCTGGCCTGTCAGTGCACAAGTCCTTGTGGGCCCAGTCGACTTTATGCACCCTCAGCAAGGGGCAGCTCAAGGTCATTCTAGTTTGGGTCATCCTTCGACCCAATATCCTTCTTATGGACCTCCTCCTGCTCCGATTGCTTATACTTCTGCCCCTTCTTATGGCTGCCTCCACCTCCAGCTGCCTATCCTTCTGCTCCTCAAGTTCAAACCTCCTCTTTCACTGTCCCTGCGCCATGTAGGGAGTAGGAACTCCTTGACAAATGGGTCGCCATGCAACAACAACTCGACTTCCTTCAAAAGCAGGTTGGCCCACAATCCTTGACAGATGTTCCTGTTCTAAGCTTTCAGAATATCTGATTTCCCCCACAATCCGAGCTCCCTAACTACTGGAAATATGATGGGAACGGCAATCCCTTTATCCATGTAAGGGACTTGTTATATGAATCGGCCTAGTTTCAGTATGATGGTCACCTTATGGCATATTTGTTCCACCGATCATTAGATGGGGTTGCACTAGAATGGTTCTATTCTTTGCCATTAGAAGATGCAGAGAGCTTCAAGATAGTGAATGACAAGTTTATTCAGTGGTTTCAAGACTGAGTCGGCCCGGAATACTCCTATACAAATTTGGTGGCTGAGAAAATGAAACCTGATGAGGAGTTTGCTACATACGCAGATAGATGGAGGCAGATGGCCGCCAAGAGGCCAGGCCATTCCTAGAGGAGGAGAAGGTCAAGTTACTTATTTCTAATGCTACTCCAACCTTCTGTAACATCCTAGCCATGAATGATATAGCCAATATGCACCAATTGTATTGTCGGGCACCATTTATCCAAACCCAGTTCAAGGACTCTCCCATTCATTCACTTTTTGAGGTCTAAAAGCCTAAATATAATAGAAAACCTCAATGGCCCATTACTGAGGGAGTCCAGACTAAGGAGCAAGTCTAAGCCATTACCTTCCCTTCCGCCAACCTAAACAACCAAATTCGCTTCTCTCAGCACCCTCACAACAACCAACTCACTCCACAAAACCCTCCGCCTACCTACTCCACTCCACAAAACCCTCTGCCTGCCTATTCCACTCCGCACAACCTTCCGCTCACCTTTGTCGCTCCACAAAACACCTTTGCTACACCACCACAACCTCCGCAACCCCCACAATATCACAACGTCCCTCCCCCTAATGGCTACAATAACAAGCACCCAACTCCAAAGAGAGCCCAATACCCTCCTTTACCAGAAACTCTCGCCAACATCTTTTCGGCTCTCATGTCAGTCAATGCTATATAGCTTCCTCCAGAACGGCCCACATGGAACCCGGTTGTTGATCAGACAAAGTATTGTATGTTCCATAGGCAGACAGGGCATACAATTGAAGGATGCTTTCAGTTTTGAGATTTGGTGTATGACCTCCATGAAGGGCACTGTATTGATTGGGCACAAATGCACAAAGCTATCGTTGAGATTAAATAGAAAAGAAGGTAAGCGCCGAGGTAGCAAGTGCAGCATCAACAAGCACCACCGCCACAACAGTAGCTGCAACAGCAACAGCAGCCGGTTCAAGACTTGGGGATGCATCAGAACCCAATGCCAAACCACCCTCCCACTCCGCAGCCTCAGCCTCCGGCACTGGCTCAGGTTAATGTAGCTTAACCCCCGGCTCCCGACACCGGGTGGTCTTTTGACGATGATGGTTCCGCTCCACAAATCATGCCCCTCCACCATCGCTACCCTTCACCTTCCCCCCACTTCTGCTATCCATGCACCCGCGTACCAAGCCTCTCCTCTGCCTGCTACACCGTTCATCCTCCCATTTACCATCCCTCCTACTCCCACGCCACCATCCATCTCTGTGCCTCCATCTCGCCCATTACTCGTTACCCCCGCCACCATCACCCAGCCCTTCGCTTAGCACCCCTCCGCTAGCCCTTACACCTCCATCTCCCCCTACACCCATAATCACCACACCTATCATTAACCCATCACTCGTTACCCCTTCTCCGCAACCTGTCATTATTTCCACCAACCCACTTGTCCGACGATCACCTGCACGTCGATGTAGGCGCGGTGCGCCTCCCAGCGGCCCTCGGCGCGGGGCTTGCTCTGGTAGGCCTGCTCAAGCGCGAACACGCCGCCGCCCAGCTCGACGCGCTCCGTGTCGCCGACCTTCACGGCCCGCAGCCGCGCGGCCGCAGCGGAGTCCGGCGCGAGGATTTCCTCGACGTAGGCCAACGCCCGCTGAAACGCCGGGTTGGTCGCCAATTGCGCGCGCACTGTGCCGAGGGAGCCGAAGATTGCCATAAGCGGAAACTCTACGCCTCCGCGCGCCGGCCGCGCAACGCAAACTCTATGCCTTCGGCTTCTCCGCGACCAGCGGGCGCGTGAACAGCCCCGGCTTCATCGGCGGATTGGCCGTGATCCTGTCAACGATTGTCTCCGAAACGACCTGCCCTTCCGTCTTCTGCACGATGCGGAACGGCAGCATGACGCCCGACACCGGACGATAGTCCTTGTAGTCTGTCTCGGTCACTCTCGGGGCGTTGCCCGCCACGTCCACGTCGTCGCGGCGCAGCAGCATGCAGGTGTCGCAATCCAGATAAAGAATGGACGACTGCGTGAAGTTTTCCGTGACCAGAACCTTGAAAACCTGCACGCCGTCGATCGTGTCCTTGCCGCCGTAATCCAGCGAAATCCGCCGCCCCTCCCGCATCACCAGCGGGTCGTCGAAGTCGGCGTTGGCCGCGAAGGTCCGCGCCGCCACCGGCTCGATCGCGTCGATGCGGCCCGTCGCCGAATCCATCAGCCACGGCGGGTTTTTCCCGTCGTAGCCCTGCGTGAGCACGCGGCCGCCCGCGGTCGTCTCGATGCGCATGAGGTTGGGCCGCCGCGCCCAGAGGACGAATTTTAGCTCCCTGCCGCCCGTGTAGGTCGCGCCCGTGATGCGCAAGGCGCCGAGTTTCACGACCGCCGTCCGCCCGCCGATCGCCTCCAGGTGGACGCGCGCCAGGTCGTCGGCAAACTCGGCTCGCAATCCGCCGCCCGCGAAAAGGAAAACCGCGAGCAACACCGGCAGGGCAAAACGACGACGGGACATGCCGCCATCCCCGCAGCCCGCCGCCGCCGCGGCAAGCTCTCTCGGATGCGCCGCGAAAGTCGATGCCTCGGACGCCGATGGAAGCCGGAAGATTTCCGCTCGCCGAACTCGATGCCTTCGCGTTGATTCCCGCGATTATGGCTATCGAGTTTGGCTGGTGGGACAAGACCCCCGAGGACGGCAAATTCCAAGTATGCGTGCGCATCCACGGCGGCAACTCCGAGTGGACGCGCAAGCAGGGCCACCACACGCAGTGGGAAATCCACCACCC